>JANBPT010000266.1:0-49504 GCA_027575765.1 Tieghemiomyces parasiticus
CTGGGTGACCTTCTGTCGGAGGGTGGCGAGGCCGTCCTCGACCATCATGTCTTGGGACATGGCTACTGAGAGAAGGCGTAGATGTATGGAGGGCGAGGAAAGGGTGAGTGAGTGGGAAAGGCGACGGCCAACGTCTATACGTCCTAGACGCTGGCGATGCGGGTCGGTGAAGCGGAATGCGCCGGTTGGAGTTGGCTAAGCTGGAATGCGATGTGAGGAGCGATGGCGTGCAGTCGAACAGGTGGAATTGGGTGCATAGATTGGTGAGGTGGACGGGAATGGATGCGCAACAGGGTCAGGTGAGGTGGGATGAGAGAAGGAAGAGAGACGCGCAACAAAGCAAGTGGCAGACGAGTGTCAAGGTGCGAGTACCAGCATCGAGGAAACGGCTCTACAGGTTATCGCGTCAAGCGTCGCGGACCGAACACCCTGCCCATTGGGAAGGGCGGAGTTGGATGCCGCCCTGTCCGATAGCCACAGGTCCCCCTCAGCTATCCTGCGGCCGCGGTCCATTGCCATATTGATTGTAGGATTGGAGAGACCAAGTAAAGGGCTGGGAGGTGTGGCTCATCGTGCACTATGGCCTTGTCATGTACTACCGGTTCCATTGGGCCTGGCCCGCGGCTAGAAACTACTTTTGGCTGGCCTTAGGGGCCTGGCATGCCAATTGCGGGAACGTAGCAGGCGTGGTCAGGGCTATCCAGCAACCTTCAGGGCGCTAGCACGGGTTGCCTGTGTTGTCCCATTTTTAAAGTCCATGCCAACTTGTAAAGAGACCAGCACTGCACACGCTGCGGGGCAAATGCCTATTAATCGGACGGGTCGCATTAACTAAGGGTTAATAGGGCGGAACGCTGCATGACGGGGACCCTGCTGGACATACTACCCACTCATTCGTATGCCCTCCTTGACAAATTCCCCGCGACGGGAGGAAACCAACGGAGAATACTATCAGCCATGCCTAGTGGGTGAAAGAGGGGGCACCAGCGGAGGATCGGCGAGATCTCAACTGTCGCGCAGGTAAACGAAGACCGTGGCAGTACAGGTACTGGTGGCACTGCTCATGCGGTTATCTTTGCGGGGAGTTCACTGCACCTATAAAATACCTTCTTCGTGGGCCGTGTATTGCGTTTGAATAATAGGCCTGGCGGCCAGCGGAGGTTAGCGCTTGGAATGAACGGTACTGGGCCTCATTCCCTGTCCAGACCGTAGTCACCAAGCAGGGCAGGTAGCGGCAACATGGCCCGAGGAGGGACTAGACGCAAGCCCAAGGCATTGCCAAGCTGGTGCATACCACGCTTCCTGTCCTCTAACCCCGCTTAAATTCAGGAATGCGGGGGAGCGAAGCAAACCCCCGGACTTGCGTTTCATATTATACAGGCCTGGCCGATCCCCACCCTGGACCAGCTTGGGCGGCAGACTCGGCCATTACTCACGGACGTACTGTATCGGTGGGTACTAGCCACCGTTGCCCCCTTGCAATACGTGCGGGACTGTTCATTAAAACGCCCCACTCACAGTCAACATCACACTCCCGCACACCGCCACTCTACGCCGATAGCAATTTCATTTCTGGCCGCTGGCAACCATGGCTTTTCTGGAGCGACGGTCAAAGTCTATCCTTACCCATATTGGCCCGGGGGTATAAACAAGCTGGTTGCGACCAGCCTCCCCACTCTCAAGTTGGTCGGCGCCTGTGTGACCGCCGGGACTAATGTGGAAAAGAGCGCGCGGGGAAGGTGGGGAAGAGAGAAGGGGGCGAATGTGCCAAGCCCGCTAGGGTTACAGCCTCGGGGCGCAATGTCCGTCGCGGGGTAGCAGGCCTCGTCCCCACGACTTCTGGCCAAACAGACCACTGCAAATGCCTGTAGACAACCGCCCACCACGGCCCGTACCGTGTAGGGCTCCTAATGGCGGCTGGCCATCGCTCGGCCTGTAACGACGGGTGGCTTCCCCTCTGTACGCTGGCCCTCACGCCTCCCACCATTCCCATCCGGCGTCCTCACTTTCCACACGGGCTCTGCCGACTGCTCCTCACCCGGCCACTCTCCATCCTCCAGCTCGATTAAATTGCCAACCAGCGTCCCCCCCCCCTACAGATGCTACCCCCGCCCCCCTCTTGTTGTGTCTCCCCAGCCCGTTTTCCCTGCCGGCCATCAGTCCGGTCCCTCACCATCTGCTGCAAGAGCCCATCCTTTCGTCTAGTCTCCTCTCCCACCCCTTTTACTTGTATTTCCCTAGCACCTTAAGCCGCTTCTTCGGGGATACGGTAGACACCCCGTCTGTTCTGGCTGTAGCCCATCCCTTTGCACACCCGGCCTGCGCCTGGCTAGCCACGCACCCCGTTTGCGCCCCAATTCCACCGAGTGACGTCTTGGCCACCTCCACCCACTGTCGATTTTCCCCTACTAAGGCCTCCGGCTCGCCCCGACCGACCCGCTACACCTACCTTGTCTTCTCAAGCCTGCACCTTTTATAGTCTTCTAGACCTTCTGTGCCTTCTCTACCGCACCCGGGCGTTTTAGACCCTCGATTGTGCACTTCTGACCGCCGCTCGCCCCTCCCTCCTCGTCACCCTCGAGTGATAGAGACCTGTAACCTCTGTTAGATAGCCCCACTCCCCTTCACCGCCACCCACTTGGTCATCGCTACGTTGCTGGGCAACCCGTTGGCAACCACCGCCCCGCTTTCAGTACCACGCGGCTCGCTAGAACCTCGCCCCTTTCCACTTCACTTGCCTGTACCAGCTTCTCCGGCCTGCGGACTTTGTCGTCAGACCTATCTCTCCCCTCTCCCTCCCCAACCGCCTCCTTTGAGCAACCCTACCGCGCCCTCACAACTGCTTTCTTCGAAGCAGCGCCCTTGTCCTTTGCTCATCAGCTCCGTCAAACCGTCAACTCCCCGAGCCTGAACACCTACCTCGGTTCGAGCCCCACATGTCCTCCCACCATCCCTCATCGCCTGACCCAGCGGCGGAAAAAACGTCACCGGCCGCCGCCGTGACCCCACCGTCTCCGTCGACCGACGGGGCTACTAGTCAGGGCTGCCGGAGTCTCTACGTGGGCAACCTCGACAGTAACATCACGGAAGACGAACTCCGCGAGGTGTTTGCTCCCCTGGGCGACGTACAATCGGTCAAGATTATCACGAACCGCGCGGTAAGTGGACGGAATCGGCTGGCCAATCAGCGGCAACAGCCTCTAGATCAGGTTAAGGGGTAGTGCATATGGATGTGAAGGGGCGGTGTGCGCCGATGCTTCAACGCCCGGGACCGTCGCACTGTTCGTCTGTACCGGTTGGACCGCAGTCACGCCTAGTGTATTGGTACGGCGGCACGCGTGATGCGTGTGGCCCATTGTTGAGCCCTTCAGCATCCAGGAGGTGGCTGAATAGGTGCCAGGGTCCTGGCCCGCTCTCCGCAATACCTTACCCGACCCTCGGCCTGACAAGGTGCCGCTACTTCGCACTAATCCAATCATGTTCTAACCTGGCCCCTGCGAATCCCCCGCCCTGCCTTACCCCATCACTGGTCCCATCGGCCTTGCTCATTGCTGCCCTCTCCAGTTTGCCCATGGTGGTCTGAACTACGGCTTCGTGGAATTCGTCGATCACATCTCAGCTGGCAGGGCCCTGGCTGAAATTCAGGGCAAGGAGCTTCACGATAAAGTAGGTCACTAACGAAGGGGCCGTACAGAACGCGGAGTAGGTGTACCTTGCCGCCCCCGTATTTCCACGCCCAATCCCACGACTAACGAGTTCTTACCGTTCCCACCACTTTTCCTGCCACAGGAACTGAAAATCAACTGGGCCTTTGCCAGCTCCATTAATACCCGCGAGGATACATCGGGTAGGTTGAACCGTACCATCCTTCCCACAATGCTGGTTAATAACCGATAAGCTCTAATGAAATATTATACTTTCAATCGGCTCCTAACCGCCAGCCAGCGCCCTTTACGCTCGCTTTGCCTAAAACCCCCCTACATACCTCCAGCCCATTTCCACATATTTGTTGGCGATCTAAGCCCCGAGGTCAACGACCAGATTCTCCAGAAGGCCTTTATGGAGTTTGGCAATATGAGGTGAGTAGTATCTCGCTCCTGGCAATCCCCTTAATACACATCGTAAGGGCCGGGTGTTTTCGTCGCATCTATTACGAGTCCTATAGAAGCAGTATATTCTAGGAACTCAGATTCCGCGCCTAATACCTTCCTTCGTACCCTCACCTGCCCACGAATAACCAGCGACGCTCGTGTCATGTGGGACGCCAAGTCTGGTAAGACCCGTGGCTTCGGCTTCGTGGCCTACCGCGATCGGGCCGATGCCGAGCGGGCCATCGAGGCTATGAACGGACAGCCGATCGGCAGCCGCAGCGTCCGCGTCAACTGGGCCAACCAGAAGGGATCGGCCCCGTCGGCCCACCGTGCCAAGCCCGGCAACACCAACTACGAGATCATCTTAGCCCAAACTCCTCTCTACAACACCACCGTGTATCTTGGGAATCTGGCACAGACGACAACCACCGAGCACATTATCACGCTACTGCGTCGGTTCGGATACATCGTTAGTACGCGGTTCCAGCTAGACCGCGGGTACGCCTTCATTAAGTAAGTAAGGCACCGCCAGGTTGGACGCCCGTTCTGTTCTCTCTCCCGCCGTAATGTACGACTCATTGACCTCTCCCGTCCGGACCAATGCCCAATCCACCTACTCACCATCGTCCCCCTCCTATTCTTGCTTTATAGACTTGACACTCATGAAAATGCCACGGCTGCGATCGCCACCCTCAACGGTACCCTCCTTAACGACCGGCCCTTACGGTGTTCGTGGGGTAAGGAACGGACCGCAGGGACTTCCCAAACGGCCTCAGTCAGCGGGGCCGCATCTGCCACACACACTCCGCCGCCCGCGCCACACCTGGCCTACTATACCTCACCCCTGTCCGGCGGCTATCCTTCCCAACCCTACGGTTACCACGGGGGCGGCTACGCCGGTATGCCGCACTACAATACTGCTGCCCCCCTGGCCCCGACTACTGGGACCACCTCCCCACTATCACGCCCTCAGCCGCAGCACGCCCACCCGTACCCACAGTACCCGCCCTATCCTTCTCAGCAGTCACCTCAGCCCCAGGTGGGCTGGAACATGGCCTACGGTAATGCGTACCCGCCGCCGTACCCAATGTACTACGGCTACGATGCGCAACCGGGTGGGTCCGTGCCGGCGCCTCACTACCCCACGAGTAGTCACGACAGCGGCAACGGGAACGCTAGGGGCATGGCTGCCGGATCGCCCCCATTGAATTACGCTGAAGCCCCTGGTGACCATGCCAGCCAGCCGTACTATAGTCACCCAGACGAGGCGGTGCACAACATGGACAAGTGATTCGGACGGGCACACGAATCCGTGACCGTTCCCCCCTCCCGCTTACACGGGTTGCTGGCCGGTTCAGGCGAATGGCCGGTCGCCGTGACTGTCCATAGAATCGAGATAGACCAGGCGCCGATACTGCCAGATAATAAAACCGATATGCATTCATTCACTAGTCCATCTTTTTCATCGACTGCAGCGTCGAGCAGCCGGATAGAAGTGTATTTATCGATGGTTCAATATATTTGGAGACATCAAAACTTGAGGCCGTAGACATTAACACTGTCGACGAAATCTATCGATGGCTTAGGCGAGGAATCGACTGGTGTTAATCATTTCATGATTGGACTATTCCTCACGCCACAACTTGCGTTCTTACCTCTCCACCATGCCAACCTTCGAAGTTTCATCCCCTGTCCCGCCCGAATTTACCAGGTGTGATGGGTGGGTGCCCATTTTTAATTCTTACTCCAAGGGCCACAAAACAGATTAAGTTTGAGCTGAACTGGGTGGCATACAGGACTTGGCCGTCCCTAGCCACGTCAACGTCTACAGGTGGCTAGCCCGCTTTTGTACCGGCCACCACGCTTTTGCAGATAACTCATGTTCTAGCCGCCCATCAGATGACATTGGTGAACTTGATGGGGACATGCTCCTGAGACGGCTGGAGGAAAACCCCCAACTGACTGCGAAGCAACTAGGCTATGCCTGCCGCACTCCTCCCAGTACCATGCACAGTTTCCTGTGCAGGGACCAATGGCTGTGTAGCTAGCTCGATTTGCTGGGTCCTCATGACCTCACTGACGAACAGTGCCATCAGCGGATACGTTTAACTACTGAGTTCCTGGAGAAATTTGATGAAGCCAGTGATTATACTGCTGGACTCCATCGTCACAGGTGATGAGACTTGGGTGTACCTTTCATGAACCCCCCCCCCCCCTGCTGGCTTTAGTCGTCGAAGGTGGTGCCCTAAAGGTGGCTCTGCCCCGACTGAGACCTGCCGAAGCAACACCACACCCAAGGTGATGCTGACCTGGCCCTTCTGTGACTTTCAGCTGTTCAGGATTATCAACCAGCGGTTGGGGGGGGAGGTAAGAAATTTAGCATGCTAGAGGTGGTTGTGGACTCCTGGCGATCGTAGCTAGCTAAGGACCAACCAAATGACGATAGAACCTGTTATGATAGCTGGATTGAAAGAGCTTGTCGAGTAGTGCAGAGTGGTAGTAATTATTATAAATAAACACCTGTTAATTTTGAATGTCTCAACATATACGGAGCCATCATGTGGCACGAACACAAGCGCATAAACATAGAGGCAGAGGGACTGATCGACCTCTAGATACGTTGTCATACCACTCTGCTTTTATTGCAATATATCTGCCATACTAATGCGTCGTACCACTAAGACACTATCAAGTACTCAATGATCATAATCAATTATAAAGTGACTATTGTTTGCTCTTGGCCTCTTGAAATGCAATCTGTACTTCTTGGAGCTGGGCGGACAAAAAAAGGTGCACCGGTACAATCGAAGATAGGAGGGGTGACAGTCGGTCAGTACACTGCATTTAGGCGGCTAAAGTCTCCTATTTGCGAACGGGGATCGAGGCCGCAAGGCAAACATTTCAAGTAGCTTACCTCCTGGCGTTTCTTGTCCTGTCGCTCGCTCAGGTCCTTAATCTGGGTCTCCACACGTTTACTGTAGCATCGGAGCAGTGGAAACCCCATTGACAGAGATAAACGGGAGTGGGGAGGGGTCTCTCGTTAAGTTCTTTGGTCGGAACCGAAAGGTAGCATCTGACGTATCCTATTACAGGAAACCGGGAAGGCTGGCCAACTGTGCCATGCAGTTCCACGGAGCAGCTAGGATTCCTCCGGGTGTACCTAGTAGCCTTCCACTTACATTTCGGCAGTGATGTATTCGATACGCTTGTCCACGTTAGCCGTGGCCTCAGGACGGTCCTGCTTAACCAGCACAGGGCCGATCAACTTAAAGACGTTGGCGTCGTCCTTCAACAGTTTGAATTCCTGCGCAATCCAGTAAGTTGGTAATGGAGGGAGAGAGGTAGCGAAATAATCATTGGATTCGAATTCTTTGTTAGCCTCCATGCATCACTCGCCCACTGGCCACATTCGTCTCTCTCACAGACACTGGGGATCAGTTGGTACGCCTGATGGGTCCAGCCCACCAAATTGAAATACAGATGGTGCCACCTACTTTCTGAACGATTTCGTTCTCCTGCAGCTGCGACTCGAGCTTTTGCCGGTTCTCTACGGCCTTGCTCAGGTCTAAGGAATGGGGAACAAAGCATCGTGAGCGAAAGCATTCCAGGGAAGTGGTGTGTAGGCGAGTAATGGTCATAAAACAGGTTAATACGCGAAGGCTCAGCGGCTTTCCCTCGGAGCGGTCGCGGCGAAACCCTCAGTCATTTTTTTTAGGTTGGTATCGGATGGCCCCCCCGGACGGCATTGCATGCGGTCTGCTCGGGTGATCAAAGCACCAAGGCTTACCACTCTGAATTTTCTGGAATTCCTTTCCGGTAGCTTCGAGCTTGGCTTCCAGCGACATGGCGAGACTGGGTGTGTACGGAAAGAAAGTTCGGGTGATGGAAGTGCGGATGGTGGCGGCGATTGGAGTCTACTAGAAGGACACGTCGTTCGAAAGGATACAGGCGTAGAATGGAGTGTCGGAGAGACGATGTGATGAATGCGATCCGAGGCAACTTAAGTTGTCCCAGTAACTCGAGGTGATTTCGCAGGGCTATAAACCCCGCCTGTAATGGGTAACCAGGATAGGCAATGTCCGGCCCCCATTTACTCTTCCCCCTCCCCTCCTCTTCACATCAAAGCTAGTGACAGGCCCCTTCTCTCATCTCGGATTGGCCTACAGTCTGCCCAACTCTCATTTTCCTATACCCTTTAGCATTCCGACCTCATCCTTTTTCCCCCTTCTAATTCACCACCATGGACTCGCCCGTCGTTGACGCCAACTTCCGCAGCCTCACCAGCCTACCCAACTGCGCCGGTTCGCTGGTGGTGAGCACGGAAGGCAAAGTACATAAATCCCAGGGCGACCTCAAGAGCCTCAACGCTGCGACGAGTCTGCCCACCCTAGTCCGCGTCGCTCAGCGCCTCGTACGGTCCCTGGGTAAGCCAGCGGCCGACGAGGAGGAACGGGTGGAATCCGTGACTGGTAAGTATTATAAGGCCAACGTCCACTGAACGGTTTAGTGGGGCCAGAAGACCGTCTTAGTGCGCGGCTACTCTTCTCTATTAACCTGCGGCTTACTATCCATCTATCACGTACATGTTTGTTCCGCCTGTCTATCGACAAACTGCTAATAGTGAGCTACACCAAACACCAGTACAGTATCGTACCCAAAGACGACCACATTTACGTCGTCAAGCAGCACCGCTAAGACGCTCTCTCCCCCTCCTTACTTCTCCCACCAGTCGCCTTCTGTATCATACCTACTGAAATAATAAAAGCAGGCCAAGACCTAAAATAAATTGACAGTCTTGCCGAAAGAAGTCGGTTGCTGGCACTGAGATCCCAGCACTGTCTAAGGCCGCAAGTTGTGTATTAATATATAAAAAGGAGGAGGAGGACGAAAGCAATGTAGAAAACAATACACCGCGAACAAACATCCGCGCCCCACAAATATAAATTCAGCCAGCCGAACTTCATTCGGTAGGGTCCTGCTGGGCCTGCATTTTCGACTTCCACTGCTGAGCCATAGCCAACAACTTGAGGTTAGGTTTCTGGTCCTGGTCGTCGGGAAACAGGTAGTCATAATACTCCTCCCAGGTGGGTTCGCCTGGGGCCATGGCGGTGGCTTCGGGAGCGACCGGCCGGCGACGCTTGATAATCTTGGGCATCTTTGCCCGCACGCGCTGTGCCGACCCCTCAGTCCCGTGGCTTTCCTCCAGATCCCGCCAGGCCTCCAGAACCACCAGTCGCTCGTCGCCGCGTTGCTGACGGCGCATGTGCTCGTAGGCGCGTTCGTACACCGCCCGGGCCCGGGCCAGCGGGGAGGTCGCGGTGGATTCGTCCTTGTTAGTGGGCTTCGCGGATGGTGAGGACGGGGTGGTGATCGCCAAATTAACCTCGGTCTGGGCGTAACTGAGCCACACCTTGATATGGTCGGTACGTTGTAACAACCGCTCATAGAGTTGACGGACCCGATCGTAGGCGGCGGCTTCATACTCGAAATCGATATAGTACTTCCAGAGCACCTCGGGCATGTCCAACACGGGCTGTTCGACGGCGATCTCCAGGAGGGCGCGGCAGCGTTCGGTTTCTCCGAGGGCGCGTTCGACCTTGGCGTACTCAATCCAGGTGGTGCAATTGGCTGGGCTGAACTCGAGGTATTTTCCGTACAGGATGCGGACACGGTCGAATTCACGCAGGCGGATTTCCAACTCGATGTAGCCCTTGAACAGCCGGTCCTTCGGACAGGTACCCAGGGCGCGGCCTAGCGCGCGCCGCGCCGCTGGGAGATTCAGCTGACGTACCTCAAAGTAGGCGTATTGCAGCCACACCTTGGCGAAGGTGAACTTGCGGTGCGGGATCAGATCAAGGCACTCAACGTAGATCTGGCGCGCGCGGTCGGCGTCGCGCGTGACGATCTCCTCGTATAGGGCGTAGTGGAGCCACAGGTACACGTAGCGCCGCCACAACCGTTTCTCTTCCACGGGAGGAAATTCGGCAATGGCCCGCTCGTACGTGTCGCGTACTCGCTCAGGGTCACTGCCATTTTCCTCCTCGAGCCGGGTGTAGTCGAACCACACGTCGTAGTTGCGTGGGTGTTCCTCAACTTCGGTCTGGTATTGCAGCCGCCGCTTGGCCAGGATGGCGTCCTCAGCACCGCTGTGGTCTCCGTACTGCTTCTCGAACTGAGTGTACTGGTTGTAGAGCGACTGCGATTTGGCGCGCGGGAGCCGCTCCAAGGCGTACTTGAATATGACACGGGCGCGTTCGTACTCTTTGGCCCGAATTTCGAACTTGGCGAAGGCCACGTAGAGCTTTTGGTCAATGAAATCGTCACCCAGTAGGCCAATGGCCGCGGTGAAAATCTCGCGCACCTGGTCCAGGTTGCCATTCCCCTCCTCGAACCGCACCCATTTGAGCCAGTTCTTGGGGTCTGGGTGTACCTGGACGAACCGCTGGTACAGCGCCCGCGCGCGGTCAAGTTCCTCGTACCGAATCTCGAACTTGATGTAGGCCGACCATGCGTTCTCGTCGGGTGCCCACGCCATCCATCGCTCGAAGATCTGGCGCGCGCCGGCCACGTTATCCAGCATCTCTTCCATCAGCGTGTACTTGTACCAGAACTGGTCGACGCGTGGGAGGAGGGTAACTACGCGGTCAAACAAGTTGCGAGCCAGGTTGATGTTGCGGTGCTTCATCTCCAGCTCGGTGTACTTGAGGTATGTCGTTACATTCTGGGGTTCCACGTCCAGGGCGCGTTCGTAGATGGACCGCGCTCGAGCTAGCTCGCCTTGACCCTCCTCCCAGGCGGCGTACCGGAACCACGTACCCATGTTAAGCCGGTTCCGCCGCAGCTGGTCCTCAAAGTCCTTGCGCTTACGCAGGCGATACTCGGCGAGCTCATTGGCATCGGTGATGGTCTGCTCGGGGGCCTTAGCCGGGGCCTCTTGCTGGTCGTTGGCCTCACGGAGGAGTTGTTCGGCGGTAATTTGGATGGCCGCCGCCGTCTTGTTTTTGATCTGCGGGTTATATTCGTGGGCCGCCATAGTAAAGAGTTAGGCACAGGTGCGATGGCGGGCCCGGGATGGTGGAATGGATAGGCGAAGGGGGCCGAATGCACGAATGAGGAAATCGTGAGGGCTCTGAGAGTACACGGGGTGACGGTGGTGAGGGGAGAACGAGTATGAGGATTGATGGGATGCAATAGCAAAAGGAAAAAGATTACGTGCGGGGGGGGGTTGCGAATAACGATGCCAGTTGGGCAAATGCAAGTGCTTAGCGCGGTGCCTCACCAGGCAAGTAGGGTGTCGCGTGGTTGCCGCAGAGAAAAGAGAAGGGGGAGGGGAGGCGTAAGGTTGCCAATGGAAACGCGTCGCAAACGCTGACGAAAGGCGGTTTCCACTATCCTTAATAGCTTAACTAAACATCTTGCCTTCCCTCCCACCCTCGCTGGCTCGTGTTTTCCTGGCTACGTACGATCGACGCCGCCTGAGTGATGCTGGTTCGATTCACTATAACTAAAAATTCACTTCACCTGAGTGATGCTGGGCCCTATATTTATTGTGCTAGGAGGAAAAAGAGTAGATAAGAGCCGTGTAAAAGTTTTCATGTTACATGGAGCAAACAGAGACACAAAGGTGAGTGCAGGGCGGAAACTCCTTCGCGGCCAACGCGTGTGGCCGGCCCCGACTGTCAAGTCAGCTGGTGGTAGAGGCACGATGGGCTCGGAAAGCGCCGTGGCCAAAGGCCAGCGGGACGACGTGGGGTAAGCCAACCCGGGCCACCTCTTGCATGTCCCGGGCGTCCAGCACCAGGACGAAACTGCGGTCGTGGCGGGAATCGTAGACGGTCGACAGGATGTAACCGTCTTCTTCATCCACCGCATCTTCCTCCTCCTCCTCCTCCCTCTCTGGCTCGGTTGGCATGTCGCCCCCGTCTTCTTGGACGGCGTCGGCCGCACCCAGTGATGCTGCCTCCTTGTTTCGGTTGCGGGCAGGTCGAGGTACAAAGACCGGCTCGCCTGGGTAACACCCAGACTCGGCCCACTGACGGGTATCCTCCTTGCGCAGCATATCCACCTTACTAAGGGCGTCCCAAAACCCAGTGCTGAGCATCGGGTGCGGGTGAACGTGACCTATCCCATAGACGTAACGGTGGGCGTACTGTCGGAAGGCCGGGTGGACACACGGTAGCTCCACTCCCGACTTGGCCGGCGTCGAGAAGTGGGCGAGGGGCAGGTCCATGGCGCGACCGGCGGCAACCGTGGCAGCCGATGGGGCGCGGGCGGCCTCGGTCGGCACGTTAGCCAGGAGGTAGCGACGGATTTCTGGAGTGGGCAGCTGCAGCGGGACAGTGGGATCGCGAAGGCGGGCCAGGGTGAGCTGTTCCAGGAGGAGGTCGTTCACGTAGGTCACAAGGTCTACATACACGTTGCCACGGTCGTCCTCGAAAGCGTTGATGTGATGCAGACTGAAAAACGGGTCAGCCTGGTAGGTGGCCACCAGGCGGTGCTCGGCGCGCGACACAACATAGATCAGGGTGGGTTCCTGCGGGTTAAATGTAAAGGTGTCGAGCAGGCTGCTTTTCCACGCGAAGCGAAGCCCGGCCAATGTTCCGTGCATGGGGGGCGCCACAATCACCACGTAACGCGGGGTGACCGCAAAGCTGTGGATTAGGGAGGGCCGGGCGACGAAGTTGGCCAGGAGGGTACTGGTGGGCCCGTCGGCCACATTGTGGCGGGTAGCGAACACGTTAAACTCGGTAGTCTGATATCCAATGTCCACGGCAAGCCCGATGGTCTCCCCGGTATCGCGGTCGTAGTGAACATGCGGAGCGGTTTGCGTGCCCATGAAGTTGGCGTCAATCTCGTCCCATAAAACGACCTCGCGGGGCTCTAAAGTGACAGGGTCGATTTTCTGGATCTGACCTGTGTGGTTGAGGCAGACCACCGCGCGTTCGTCACCGGGCCAGATGAACTCGGTAGCGATGCTGCCGTGACACACCTCCTTGCCCGGGCTCTTGGATTGGCGCTTGGTGCTGCCACCCATCAGCTTGGATAGAAAGCTTGTGTTCGTGTCGGTGCGGTACAGTGCCCCGGGCAATTTGGGCAGATACCCATGACTCGTCTCAATCTTAGAAGCCATGGCCTGGGCGGTCAATCGGCTACAGTACTCGACTGAGCCCGCGGGTCCCCCGAAGGTCAGTCGGCCGACCAGCGGCAGGTGGTCGAACCAGTGGCCAAAGGTGAACGGGCGGGTCTCTGTGCCGTTCTGACCACGTCGTGAGTATTTCAGGTCGAAGGTACCAGGTCCGAGGGTGTAGAGCGTACCTTGCAGATCAGCCGGGAGACTACCACTGAGAAGCGGGGCGGTTACGGGACGAGACTGCTCGCGGGCGTTCCGGAACCCACCGACGTGGGTAATGGGCCGACCGGGCGGGGCTTGCAGCCGCGGTTCCGTAGGCGTGGGTCGCACGATCTCCTTGGCCGGCTCGGGTTCTGGAGTCCGGGCAGCCGAAGGTTCAATGAAATCCTTGCCGACTTCAGGCTCCCTAAACTTGACGGCCTTGACGACGGGGGACTTGATGGCGACCGGCGCCGGTTCCTCAGGCTGGGTGTGAGTTTCGGGGGCCGTCGTCGTCGCGGCCACAGGCCTGATTTCAGAAGTCGAGGTGGTGGGGCTTTCGGATGTTATAGGATCAGCCTTGGGCGTGGTGGAGATCACCTCCTCGGAGGCAGGGGCGGTGCTTTCCGTCTTTTTGGCTTGTACCGGCGGAGTGGGTGCTTCGACCACGACAATGTCTGTATCGGACATGGCGGCAGCGGAAATCCAGGAAAGAAGGGTGGTGGTGGCGAGGCTGGATGAGGAGTCAGGCACCAGGTGTCACGATAGTGGTGATGATGTATACAAGGGAAGGATGATGATTAGAGTGTGTAGTCGGCAAGAGTGAAGTGGTGAGCGGGGCGAGGTGTGCGGGAGAGGAAATGGCCAGGCTGCGGCGGTGAAAGGAATGGCGAACGGCCCAGCTGTCGGGGAGGGGGGGACAAACGCGTCGCAGTACGCTTTACGTCAGTTAGGGAGAAGGGGAAACACGGCTGTGACCGTGGGCAATTGATTAAGTAAGAGGGTATGCCATCGGGCAGATCGAAGGGGCGGCGAGAGGAGTTTCGAAGTGGGTGGTGCGACGAAGCGGTATTTATGGCTGCCGGGGGTCAATGCCTGTGGCGGCTGGCATGCGCGCCAGCAACCTCGCGCCGCCCAACCGGCCCCACTGCTGGCCATTGTTCGTTGACCCACTGCATTGTCAGGCCCTGGTCGACAAGGTTGGAAGATCGGGCTGGCGATTGTGGTCGTCGTCAGCGACTGGGACCAAGGCAGGTCGGTATTGTTTGGCAACGACCTTCCCACGCAAGACGCGCACCAACCTACGTGCAGGGCACTTGGCTGGTGCCGGCGGCCCACCGCACGTTTGGCTGTATGCTGTCGTCCACCGCTTGGGTTTCATCGCCACGTATGTCACGAGGCAGTTGCATATGCGGTCTGGCCAGTGGATGCGCAACTGGAAGTGCTGGTACCAACCGGAACGGCCGACCCTACCGCACACGGCGGCCGTTGGATCAGCGGTGGCGGTCCGATGTAGCCCCTTGACCACTCCTAAGCATCGTGCGTGTCTCTGATTCAGGGCTGGGCCGGTGACGTTGGCCGTCGTAGTTAGCGATGGTGCTCAATTTTAAACTCCGCCGGTCGCACAAGTTGGGTGTCTGCAGCTGGGTTAAAGCCCCCATAGGCCATGTTGGCACGCAAGTACCTTAATCCTGCGGACGCCCCAGCCACCGCCCTATAGCCACTCCGAAACGTCAGCGGGGTAAAATGTCCGATCGATCCTTCAGCGAGGGACCTCGGTACTAGTGTGCGGGCCGGCCAACCCCGCCACCTGCGCCCGAAACGGGTCACACTTCCCGATGCCGGACCCAACGGCTCGCAATGAGCCCGGAATGCCTGCGGCCTGGATTGCCCTCCCGGTTTTTTGTTTACCCCTATCCACCCACTGGTCCCCTTGTTTGGCACCTGCCCTCAGCCGCCCCTTCCCAAATCCCAAGCGGTCGATTCCCTCTGCTGGATCCCTTCCGCCGGTTAAATCTGCCGACCGGTTCAGACATCCTAGTCGTCTAGACTACCCCCCCCGGATCCCTGCATTTTCTATCCCTAGCCACACCCTCGGCCTTACAACTCTTCCCATCTCTAGGCCCTTGCACCCATTGGGCCAGCCAGCTCCTCGCTGCCTTGGCATTCCCCCATACCACTGTCGCCATTACTGTGCATACCTCCTCCGCCCTACGTCGTCCATCCGTCTCGCCAACCCCACTCCCCGGTCACTGAACGTACGCCTAGCAACCAGCGTCGCTACCCCCGTGGTACTCGGCCAACCCTGCCGGCTCCATATGGCCGGCGCATATACTGCCTTTCCATACGCGCCTCCATCGTGCTCCTGCTCTCTATACTTACCCCTATAGACCCCGTCAAATTTCCCATTACCCCTCTCACACCACGCCCATCCTAATAGTTTTCTACCCCCTTTCCAAACAGCCCTATCCCGACCCGGTCACCCGGCATGGAGAGTATCCGGGTCTATCTCCGTATCCGGCCCTTCTCGCAGGCTGAGCAGCTGTCGGAGTCGAGCCAGTTCGCGTCAGCAGCGCTCAACCCACCCAGTTCGCAGGGTAGCCGGGCCAGCTTCAGCGTATCAGCGACACCTGGTAACAACGGCCCCGCTGAGCCCTCGCTCTTCCTGCTCACCCCTCCCAATGCCGTCACTATGCAGGCCGTGTCCGGGACCCTGGGCATGATGGCCGCCAAGCAAGAGACATTCACCTTCGACTACGTGGGCGGACCGGCCACCGAGCAGCGCGACATGTTCGATTCTGTGGGCCGCTCCATCGTGGATCGGTGCCTGGAGGGTTACAACGGGACCATATTCGCCTACGGCCAGACAGGCAGTGGCAAGACCTACACCATGCAAGGCGCAGGACCCCTCACCAACCTGGACAACGACCGCCGGGGCCTGATCCCGCGGTGTATGGAGTATCTGTTCCGCCGCATCGCCGAGCGGTCCGCCGACAGCGATCGGCCCACCGAGTACCTGGTCAAGGCTTCCTACCTGGAGATCTATAACGAGAGCATCCACGACCTGCTCGACCCGGCGACCCCCATGCGTGCCCTCCGTGAGGATATCAACCGCGGGATATTCGTGGATGGCATTACCGAGGAAACCATTCTCACCCCGACCGACGCCTACCGGGTGTTTGAGCGCGGTGCCACCAACCGGCACGTCGGCTCCACCGCCATGAATCGCGAGAGCAGTCGATCCCATTCGGTGCTGACTCTCATCATCCAATCCAAAACCACTGAGGGTGACCTAGTCGATATCCGCGAGGCCCGCTTCAACCTGGTCGACTTGGCTGGGTCGGAACGCCAAAAGACGGCGGGAACCACAGGCCAGCGTCTCAAGGAGGCGGCTAACATCAACAAGAGCCTGTCAGCCCTGGGCTCGGTCATTAACGCGCTGGTAGAGTCGTCCAATGGCAAGCTGCGCCACGTGCACTACCGCGACAGCAAGCTAACCTTTCTACTGCGCGACTCGCTGGGCGGCAATTCTATCACCTGGATCATTGCTAACGCCAGCCCGGCCACCATCAACGCGGCCGAGTCGCTCGGAACCCTCAAATTCGCCCAGCGCGCCAAAATGATCAAGAACAAGGCCGTGGTCAATCAAGATACCCAAGGCAGCGTAGAGCAACTGCAGGCCGAGCTCCGAAAACTGCGGAACGAGATGGCCCTACTTAAGGCCAACCAGGCCGAAACAATGGCGGTGGGCGGCGGGGGTACGCCACACTTCAGCGCCATCGCCACCCCTGGCCGGCCGGCCCGGCCGTTATACGACACGTCCCCTGTCCTGACCTCCGTGGCATCCACCCCGTCGCTAGCGCCCACGGCCGGGAGTCTAGCGGCTGGCTACGCCGCCGAGCGGGCAACCCATACTTTTATCCTACAGCAGAATAAGGAGGAGATTCTGCGGCTCATGAACTTGCTCAATCTCTCATCACGAAAACTGCGGCAGCTCGAGCAGGAGAAGTCGCGATACGCCCGCGAGATCCTCACGCTTCACGAAGACTGCCGGCGCAAGGACCTGTCCATGATGAACCTGCGCATGGTCCGGCGCCTCCTGCAGGACCAAGTACGCGATCTACGATCAACCAAGGGACTAGACGAACTGGTAGACGGCGAGCGGGCCATGCTCAAGCTGGAGATAATGGAGCTCGAACAGCTCCTACGACACAACCCAGAGGTAACACGGTTCGCCAGCGAGAATCTCCAGCTTCGTGACCAGCTCGAGCGGTACCAGGAACTTGAGAATCGGAGCTTGGGTAATGAGTGGTGGGAGATGTACGAGGACGACCCTCAGATTCTGGCCGATCAAATATCTCTCTTGGTCAGCGAGTGGGCGGTGGCCAACGCCACGACGTTCGAAACCCCTGAGGCTCTTCGGGACCGCGTGTACAACCCCCCACCTGAGAGCCCTGACGCTGCGGACGACGACCCGGCGGTCCGGGCCGCATTACAGACCCAGGACTTAAGTCGCTGGCTGGGACCTGACGCCGACGCCACGTTCCAGCGCTACCAACTTGATGAGCTCCGATCCGAGGCGGCTCAGACAGTGCGCGCCGCCCAGGCCCGTGGGGACCCTTTGCCGGCCCTGGAGGCCAAACCCGACACTTTCCACATTGAACTAGCCGAGATCCTCCACAAGGTCCGTACGCACTTGCACACTCCGATGGAAGCCATCTGTCTCGACCCCAAAGACTATGACCCCGGGGACCGTCTGGCCGCCCTAGAGAGTGCAGTCCTGCAGTCACGCAAGGCCGCCTACGAGCTCATCCTCGAACATCCAGCGCTCAGCCTGACCTCCCAGGACATCCGGTCGGCCGGTGATCCCGAACTAGCCCGCTTGAAGACCTCGTTCCACGCCGCCGACCGGACCTTCACCGGCCCAACCCCGGCCGGCGACGCGTCCTGCCTACAGCTCACCAGTAAACTTCTGGGGTACCTCCGAGGAGCCCTGGGAATTTGTGAATGGATGATTGACCACTACCATAACAGTCTAGGTGGCCCTCGCGGCGATACCGCCAGCACACGGGCCAACGCTGAGACCATCCAGCACCTCGAAACCACCATCAAGTCGCTTACTACCCAGTTGGAACAAGTTCGCGGCGAATTGGTCCAGGAACGGGCCCGGCGGCCGGCCTCACCCGCATCCATGTCGTCAAAGACACTACCATCAGGACCGCTGGCCACCGTTTCGGCGAAGGCCGGGAATCGGATTGACGACAATGCGGATGATGATGATATTGGCCACCGCGACCATATGAGCGACCTGTCGCAGAACGGCCTTATGGACGTTCTGAGTAGCGGCGAGGAGGAAGGCATGTACCCCAGGGTCCCGCAACCTCGGCGGCGGCCGAGCCGCCCCAACCACGACCCCGATAGTGATATTACGGAGTACTTTATGCTGGATGAGGAGGCTCGGCGGTACGGTCGGGTATTTTCCGAGGACCAAGCGGTGGACTAGGTGTGTGTGTGTGTGTGTGTGGATTCCCGTTGATAGCCTCTGTCTAGCCGCGGAGTTGGAATTGAACTGCTCGTCTCACTGTAGCCCCCTCCCTTTTTTGGGCTCGCATTTGTAATACTCACTCTTCCCTGCCTGTTTGTCTGTGCCTAGTCATGTTTCCTAGTTATAGGAGAATGCCGGTCATGTCACTGCGCCACCATGTTGCAATAAATGTTATATCGTGAATGATTCTATTTTTAACGACCAGAGCGTAATATACTGAGATTGGCTCGCAGGTTTATGTGCCAGGGGAGTCGTACCGAAGAGGGTTAAGATAACCGGGGCACCCTCTAAAGCTGAGTTACAGGGGCGTCGAGCATAGTGTTGTTTAGGACATTCATGCTCACCATTAGGGGTATAGTGCTGCTGATGGGTAGTGGTTTTCATCCAGACCCAAGTCTCGGTGTCCGGATAACGCTTGGGGTAATGGCAGGCTTGACTTTTCAACGAGAGAGGCGACGACAAACCGACCTGCTCTCTACGATAGAAACGGTCTTTTCACTCCCTTAGCCGTAAACAAATTCCGAGTCACCCAAGTCATTTCGTGCGCTAACCATCTATCACATATCTAATAGATGGACCTTGGCTGGTTTCGGCGCTTGCCAAGGTGCTGTCTTTCCGACACCACAACACTCATGCAACCATTTGGTATTCAGCGAGGTCCCTTGAAGGACCTCTCTATAAGTATACGACATCCTACTCTACAACTGTCCGTTTACGATTCATGTTTAGGCTATCCTCTCATATCCAGGTTACCCCTTACCACATTGCCACGGCAAGTAGGTACGCAAGGCATCAGATGTTTCAATTTTCAGACTAAAGTTGCAGCTGTGGATGGGGATGATTTATAGTGACAGCTTCAACCACCACCTTCTCTATGATAAGGGTGTATAGTTATTAGCAAGTCCTTGGCAGCCAATTGGCTAGCTAGCAGTTGGCTGAATGACTATGAATAGTGTTAGAGAAGTGACCCTTGTGGAACGTTCGAGAGAGGGTACACATAAAGGTTTTAAGCTGAAGGGAGCAACTAGATAGGAGCACTGATTAGTCAGGCTAATTGAATAAAAATCCAAAGATAAACACACTGAAACAATTGCTAGAAAAAGAAAGAAAAGCAGTAATAGATGACGCCTACGAATAAATGATAAGGCGCTGGAGACTGAGTGAACTCTTGATGTGAGAAGAGCTATAGACGGTATCCTCAGCTCAGAGGTTAGTACTCGGCCAGCTTCCCGATTCGGGCGTCGGTAACCTGCCCAGTCCGACCCGAACGTGTCTTTTAATTGAGATCATGGACCGGCTTTTTGACTGCTGGTTTGTACGACCACAATGCCCATGTGGGTCACATGTGAGAAACAGACCGTCACTCTGTTCACGGCGGAAAGTGAACAACGATGTGGTGCCCAAAGACCACATTACGCTAGTGCAGGCCGGCACCGCTTGCTGCTCCGACACCAGCACGACCTCCCTGCAACCAGCTGCCTGGCTTTTAGGGCTCTTCCATACATCTCCGCCCGACTTCACACTACAAACACACGAGTTTATGAGACTTTTTGCCTTCAAGTACTACTTCTGAATCATGGCAGCTTGCAGCCCGAACTTTCTATATGAACCACCGAGTTTGCCTCGATGGACTCGGCCTCCGTTATGTCACTTACACTTTGTATTGTTTGATAGCGCTTAGCACTCGCCACCTACGGGTGGTCCTTACTCCTACTTTTTACCTCAATAAATACTTTGCCACGCTCATTCCCTCTCTGTCCAAACCCCTACCTATACTATCTGAACCTCCAACGTACGTATTCCTTACTGCAAGCTCCGCTGAAGCGCCAATTGAGCCTGTTACGACCCCCACGCCCACTAGTCCTTTTAGAGGCACCACAAAGGAATTGTACAACTCTGGTTATCCTCTCCTTCTCGTCACCAACGCCTATCCTTTAGAACCTTGCATTACTGTCCGGGGAAGTCAGCTGTAATAGCGGAGGCCAGGCTCCAATGGATAAGAATTTGTACCCGCGGTGATGCATGGACCCTGCTGTTGTCTTTCAGAATACATCGGGTTCAGCAATTGTCTTTTATACAGGATATAATTATGTCCGGTCAGACAAGTTGGAGCAGGATACAGTTATAACCATATAGCGTTAAAACTGGAGCGATGAATTCTGAGGACTCCCAACTTACCACAGATCGCGACCCCATTAAAGTACATTACATGGTCACGTAATACTTCTATATTTGAGCCCCTTAGCATTGTCAATAATGCAGACTACCCGCGCAGATTGGTTAAAATTAGGGGCTATACAAAGGCTGGATAGTTAAGCGGGGAAAGATCGGAGAGCGAACTCAACGACGCCAAGTAAAATTGAGAGTAGATTGCCCCGGAGTTTCGACCGCGGGGAATGATAGGCACAGAACCGCCGCTTGGCATAAGGATTACTTGCGGCGAATCAGGGTCAGTCCGTCAAACAGCGGCAGGACGATTTGCTCGGTGCGGGGATCCTGGGCAACGTGGGCGTTGAAATCATACAGATGATTGGGTGGGTTGTGGCTCAAGAGGCCTTTTTGCGGCGGCAGGCTTACCAACCCTTGATCTTCGGCCAGTTTCTGGTAAACCTTTTGCACGGGCGGGTATTTAGTGTAGACGGCATCGTAGAAGAGCACGTTATCGACAGCCAAGACCCCACCGGGGGCCAGCAAGTCTTGAGCCAATATCTGTTCGTAGTAATTGATGTAGTCGTTCTTGTTGGCATCCAGAAATATGAAGTCGAATTGGGTGCCGACCGGAATGGCCCGCAGGGTATCTAAAGCCGGACCCTGGCGCACCTCCAGCCAGTCTTGCATGTTATACTTGGTCACTTGGCGCTCGATAGATTGGGCAAACTCCTTCCGCAATTCACAGGCCACAACGGGGGACGGCGGTTTGGCTAGGCCTGCCTCGCGACAATTGCGCTTCAGGGCTTCTGCCAACCAGAAGGTGGAGTAGCCGTTAAGGCTGCCGAGCTCTAGGATCCGACGCGCCTTGGTCAGGGTGATCAACCAGTAGCACGCAAGACCTGACTGCGGAGATACCATCATGAAGGCCGTCTCCGGGAACTCACGCTGACTATCCTGGCGGATGGTGTCCAGGTAGGTCAGGTTGGGGTCGATCCCCGCCGGAAAGGGCGTCGCTGGGGCCTGTGTGATGTCAGCTGTGGGGTCGGCATCTAGGACCAATTGCGAATGCCCAGTGTTCGGCGAGCTATGGTCCCAACAGTAGGCCTCGGTGAGTAGCTCCTGGGCCAGGGCCCGATTGGCGCCGGAATCGCCTGAGCTGAATTCCTCCTCATTTATGAATTGGCGCCGCAGCAGAGCCGGGGTGGAAAGAAAGACCCGCCGGTCGCGGCCGATTGCCACGCTGGGGCGAAGGCGTGTTTGTAAAGTGAATGGTCGGAATAGCGGGCGCATGGCGGTAGAGGTTACGGGGAGTAGAGGGAGCTACGTGTGACAATTCGCCAGAACCTGAGTGGTGGGTAAAATACCAGATAGGAAGCTTATTAAGAAAATAAAGGCCGCAAGCGTGGAAAACTGTTGATGGTCCTTTGCGTTGATGGCGCTGTGCGCAGCTTATAAAGCGACAGTAGTTGGTACATTGGGTAGTTATTGGACCGAAGAAAGGCGCTGTTGTGTCTCAGCACACCACTTAATCAGGGACCTGAGCTGGGAATAGGTTTACCTGCGAGGTGTTTAAGCGCGGTAGGATACTTTATCGGTAACTGCATCCACCCTGAGGTTTTATCACCAACTGAACACGGCATTGACTCCGCTAAACCGCGACCTTACCCCAACGCAAAGTTTCCGCTCGGTTGGAAACCAATGAATGCCGGCTGACGTCTCATTATAAATAACTGGCGTTTTATTCACATTAATAGAAGTTAACGTTTTCACTGTGTTGAGGCACGACAGTGCCTTTGGCAGGTCCCTGGTCCGGTGACCTTTAGTAGGAGGTCAGAGTGTAAATGGTAGAAAAGAGTGGAATAAAAGAATCAAGGAAACGCATAAAGCGGTGTAGTCTATGCAGGAGAGGGAAGTGGCCCGGTCGGCAGGGGTACACATCTCGCGGCTTGGCGTGATATCCCTTTCGGGTACGACAACCCGGTACTTTAGACTCCATCTGACGACGAAGATTTTACGATGCAGCGAAGTTACATTGAGAAGCACATGGACTGCTTTGTAGCGGAACAAATGCTAAATAACTTTGTACTGACAAGTCTAGCAGGTGTGTTCTCTGTACTGGATTTAGAGCTAGAGGCCAATGTCGTTCAGGTCCAACCGATGAGCAACGCGTCCTGTTCTGTGCGCATGTGGGGCTCATTCTTTATGAAAACCTGTCCTTTCTACAGCCACCCATTTTAAGCGGGAGCGTCAGCCTGGCCCAGGGCGGGTAAAATTTAGACCTGTACCAAAAGGGATTGTGTCTATAATAAAACCAGAGGTCTTGCAGATGAAATGGCCCGGACAGGCCGTCTAAAGTTTCACGGAGAGCATCAGCAGGGCTTGGTGGCACCCTATGGGTTAACAAAATGCAGAATTTCCTTATGGAGTTCATTGAGGCGGTAACGTGTTTTTCGATGGCGTACAACGAGACCTAGCTGAGGTCAAGCTCGATGAACTAAACCTGCCCTTTCTGCGATGCAGCTGCCGAAGGCAAGGTCTCACTGGTGGAATCACCGTGCGGTTCGGCGGTAGTAACTGGCGGGATCTCGCGGGCAAAAGGATCGCTAGATGACGCTGAGGGGTCTGTTGGGAGCGCCTTGAGATAGGGCTTCCAAATGTAGACTCCGCTGGCGATTCCTGTGGCGAAAGCCACTAGGATTGGAATAGCATTCTGTCGGATCGATACAGAGTTAATCATTGTTACAAACCGCGAAGGTTAAGGAGGGAATGGAAGTACAAGGAGCTTAGAGCTGGAACGCAGGTACGTGGGGGATCGGGTGGTAATGTGAAGGGGGAAAAGTAAGGCGACGAGCAACTCGACCAGCATGTGATCCTGACAACCCGGTGGCTAGGTGGGTTGTGCCATTAGTGGTCGGCGGTAATGGTGCGACGGCGTATTGAAGGGCCCAAGGTATCAGAAGGCCTTGTGTGGCACTTTTGAACCACAAGGTATACCGTGATGCTGCGCCCAGCCTACGCCCATTGCTAAAACCGGATGGGGGCATCTAAAGGGGGGGGGGTGATGATTAGAACGGCAGGTTAGCCGTCAATCGGCAAGGAAGCAACGTATAAATTCCGCGCAAGTTAAGCCTAACGAGTCCTGGGCTAACTCACATTAGGAATATTTAGCCAAACTGCAGTATCTAGAAGAGAGCAGTGCTGGAAGGCTCCTCATAGCCCAAGGAGGTGGAACAATAGGATTAGGACCTCCTCTACATTGGTTTCAATGATCAGATTCAAACAGGCTGGTCAACTGGCATTGTACGGAATAATACACCATGACGGCGCCACGGGGCACCGTAAGAACGAGCACTAGTGAGCGGGCCTTTACAAGACTGGTTGTACCTTTGATTGGCGGTTCGTTTGCAGCGCGATGACTGAAGCAGCTACCGCAATAGAATGCGGAAAGCACACCAGTTGTTTAACCCCAGCCGCCAGGTCGCGGGGCTGGGCTGTGCCACTCTTACAACCATCCCCACTCTTCCCAACGGCGGGCAATCCTTCCCCTGACCAGCAACCTAAGGTTCGCTTTTGAGCGACTATGGTGACCAAGTGGCAGGGCCGCTGTACTGGATGTGCTCTCTTTTAAGGATTGCTCGACGAACGCCGGGTGGGAGAGTGCCAATCAGGCTGGGTTTGACTATTAGGAGAGCCCGATCCACCTCCACCCCTTCAAAAAACCCTGGCTCTTCCATTCCTGCGGGACACTTCGCAAGTGGCGCACCAATCATTTCGGCAATATACCTGTCCCTTCGTAACAGTATTGTCGCATGGTTGGCAGCTAGGCTGGTCGTAGGGACACGGACGAGCAACTGAGCTGCCCCGCGCTTTGACAGGGGTGTGGAAAGGGCGGATGGTCTCTGGGGATGTTCGCCAGGGCCTACGAGTGACGCGGCTTAGTCGGCGAGCGCTGCCCCTCCTGTCCGGTCGAGGACGCGCCGGGGCGTTCGACCAGCCACTATATTACCGCCAACGACTCCTCCGTCTTTACCCACAGCTCGCTGGCGTATTGATTATCCGGCCGTCGCAACTTGAACTGTCACCTAAGCTAGTCCTCCATCCGTCCTCTGCGCTGCGTGGCCCTCCCCTCACTTCCACAGCGTCCGACCTATTCAGTATAGGTGCCCGGGCCCTTATCTGTCATCCTGCCCCCCCTGCCGCCGTCGACTGTTGCACCTCCACAAACTCTGTATTTGTATTATTTTGATGGCGAAGAGGCCATAACCGCTTCTCCACGCACGACCGGCGCCAATCCATGCCCAACACTCAGCGGCCTTCTTCCGCGGGTTTCCAACGTCCTCCACTCCTGCCTTCAGACTCCGCACGTGCATCTTCATTGGTCCAACCGAGGAACGCCCTGGTGGCCCCTTCTTCCTTGGCACCCGTTCCCGGCCCTTCGCCTCTGGATGTGCAGCCGCTAGCCCGCCCCTATCCAAGCTGGCTCAACGCTACCCGTCCGTACCTTCATACTCTCCTCTAGTCCGAGACCAGTGCCAAATACGGCCCCCCGCCTCCCTCCCTTCACGCCCGTTCGCCTGCTTGACCTACAGCCCCTTTGACAAGGTCGACCCCGAGCCTCTTTGCCGTCCCCGTTCGTTTCGTCATTCCATCCCATCTCACTCATCCCAACGCTCGCTTACTGCTGGTCAGAAGTCGCCCTCGCTATTGCATTCACTGCCCACGGCCACCTTCATTACCGGACCCCACCCCTCGTTCTCCCGTGACTATAATTTCGACCATGCCGCCCGGACTGCTGGACAGCTCGGCTGACCTGGCAAACGAATCCGCTTTTTGTCTGGCGCAGGACTCGGAGTTATCAGAGCTTCTGTCGGCCTTCGCCTCAAGCGACACGCCTTGCCTGGACCTCGGCTCGCCCAGTGCTAGCCCGTCGGTGCGACCGCCGAGCCCGTCCCCGTACCCACTCAGCCTGGCTTCCGAACTTGCCCGCCATAGCGCTGCCTCACCCCCCACCGCTAACCGCCCCGCAACGCACTCCCCACCCGCCCAAGCAACGCGGCCCGCGCCAGCCAAGGAAACGGTAACACCCCCGCGCCTCACCCTTACCCTGACTGGTCCTGCGCTGCGTAGTTCGCCCCCTGCAGTGCTGCAAGCGGCCGGCTCTCCTGACCGCCGCTTACCACCTACACCCACCGCGTCCCCTCTACCTCCTAGTACGGGCGCTGCTAGTTCATCCCCGCGCCCCTTCTCTCCGCGGTCCCTGGTCAGTGCCGCTGCCGCCGCCTTTGGCAAGCCCGCTATCGCGTCGCCTCCCGAGCAGCCGGTCGCCTCACCTCCCAAGGCCCACGGTTCGCCGGGCCAATTTACAGCGCCGGCCGGGTCCGGCGCTGGCACCCCGGCCCTCGGTCAGCCGGCCCCCTCTCCTTCCCCAGATTCCAGCCCCGAGTTTGACTTCCCGGCCCCCGGAGGGTCCTCTACGGTCCAGGCCACCCGCAGCCGACGTCCGTCGGAGGCCAGTAAGAAGTCATTATCCCTGAACGTCTTACCGCCGCAGCACCCCGGCCTGATGGCCCGTACCGTGCCCGGGCGGTCTCTCAGCCATCGGCGGCGGGTCCTCTCTTACGTGGTGCCACACAGCGCGGAGTACCAGCGCATGGCCCTGGTGCTTGGTTGGGACAAGAAAAACATCTTCAACGACGCCCTGGGCCTCCACGAAGGTGGGGCAGATCACGGCCCACCGCGCCTGCGCCGGCTGGCTCCGCGCCTCTCGCGTCGGTCCGTGGACCGCCTATCCCTCAGCCGGTTACCTCTCACTCCACTTCTCCCACCGGACTCTCCCGCAGGGTCACCCCACCTCCCGGCATCTCCTCGATGGTTGAAGCGATCTTCCATCTGTTCGGTCCGACGTCACAGCTCACGTGGCCGCTTCAATCAGATTAAATTAACCGCCGGTCCCCGCCTTCGGCTGGGAGTATCCCACCGAATCTCCCTCCGATCCAAGCTAGATCTATCCATGGACGAGATTCCGACTCTGGCCGGCCGAAGTCCAGTCTCATCCCCCACCGGTCTCACCGCGACCGACGGATCCACGGTCGTGACTGCGGGGACCGTCGAAACTCCCCCGACCCGCACGGCCCCCACCATCGAGTGGGAAGATCCCACCGTATTTGACCGCGTGGTTGACGACCACGATCGCAGCGTAGTGGTCTGGTCGGGTCTACGGGCCCCCGGCCAGTTCCGGGACCGACCCCTGGTGTACCGAATCGCCCCCGTACGCCGCCCCTCCGTCCTGGGTCAACTTCGCCAGCGGGTGATGACCCCCGGCAACCAGACCCTAGCTGCCCCCCGCATCGCTGCCCGGACTCCCGCACGCCACCACCGGTTAACCCTTATCCCGCCAGCGGAGGCCAACCTGGCCCATTCGGACCCGCTCACACCCCCGGCGCCGCCGCTCCTCATGGCCGCCGCCGTAGAACGACTCATCTCCAAATTGACCACTGAAGTGGACTACGCCTACCTGTCGGATTTCTTTCTGACCTACCGTGAATTTCTGTCTCCGCGCGACCTGTGTCGTCTACTTTTCCTGCGCTTCACGTGGGCTACCCGTGGAGACGACAACGATCGCAAGCTGGTACGTATCCGCGTATTCATCGTCCTGCGGTTCTGGCTCCGCAACTACTTTTTGATGGACTTTGCGCACAGCCAGGAGCTGCGCCACTGCTTCACGCGCCATCTCCTCGAGATCGCCACCAGCCCGGCCTGCCACGGCTCGGCCCGCGAGGCTCGCATGCTCATCGAACTGGAGAAAATCATGCAGGAGTTGGCAACTATCCATTTCCGCGACCTCCGAGTCCGCTGTCAGACGCCCATATTATTTCCCAGCATGCCTATTCCGCCGCAACCCCACATGGGATCGATACGAGGCCGATCGGGCGCTTCTGATTCACCACGGTCCCCTGACTCGGTCAGCACCAGCGACCTGGAAGCCTACACCTGGGGCCTCTATTTCTCACAGCTTGGATCGGTGCTCGGGGACGCCGAACTCGCCCTCAGTCCCCGTGGGGAATCGGGGCTGTCACCTACCGCTTCTGCCGGCCCCTCCACATCACACAGGTCATACCTAGACATGTTTAGCCGCCTCCAAACCTTTCCAGCGCAGCTCCGCCGCATGTCCCGCCGGTCTGATGCTGGGGAGACCGGGCCACCCGCCCTGCCCCTCGGTGTGGCCATGGCCCCGTCCACTTCCTCACCGTCGACCATCCCCGCTTCGAAGGTCCCCGCAGCCCCCCTGCGAATCGACACCACCCCATCACAGTTGCAGGCCACCGGCTTGCAGCGGATCCGCCAAAACTCGCTGCGCAGTAAACGGCTGGCCTCCTGCTACTGCAAGCAGAAGCATACGTTGCCGTTCTACACTGTCGCCCACGGAGATGCTACGGACATCATGGGCTCATTTGGCGCCTCGGTTGCCACCAATAGGACCATGGGTCCTCCGATGGGTCTCCGCGGTCGCGCCGATTACGCGTCTCAGATGCAGCCTTTCCCGCAGCCCAGCACCAGTGGTAACGCCAATGACGGCGCTGCTAAACCCGCTACGCTCGAGCACTACCACTCCAATCCGTTCGATATTCACTTCTTTAGCCGCCACCAACCCCTGATCCCGTTCCGTGCTCGCGAGTCGTCTTTCCCCAAGCGCCTCCAGTACATCATTCTGGGTCGGCGTACCGCCCGGCAGCGCGCCCAGCGTATTATGCGCCAGACCGCCCTCTACTACGGCCGCCAGCGTTTCCTGGCCGCCTGCCTGGAGCGCTTCCAAGGTGCCGACGAGTCCGACCGGGCGTCTGTGATCTATCCTGGTGATCGCCATGGCGTAAGCCAGCAGCCCCCGGCAATCTGGGAGGATGAGATGATGCTACTAGGACCCGGAGCGACAGGCGACATACCACGGCGACAGACCATCACTCCTGCTCGCTTCAGCGTCACCTCAGCCCGCCGCGTCTCCGTCCATCCGACTGTAACCCGCGCCCCCGTAGCATCCATACAGCACTATCAAATTGGAGTTACGGGTGCCACCACGGCCCCGCTTACCGGACGCGGGTCGACCCTCACCGCGACGGTTCTCGCCGGAACAGTCCAAGGATCGACCGCGCTTTCGCCGCTCCCACCATCAGCCGCTAGCTTGGATTACCGATCCACGGCGGCTAAACACCGAGCCTCGGACGACACTAACACCTCCGCCTCCACGTCTTCCTCCACCGCATCGGTCGACGTCCTTGCCACTTCCCTGGCCCCTCACCCCTCAGCCCCACGGAACTGGCCAACCGGTCAACCTTTACCGTCCTACTACACAGGCCCGACGCCCTGGGAGGACCGACAACGCCCTTTCATCCTGTACTTCCGTTCCGAGCATGTCGCCCGTCAGCTCTGTATCATGGAGTGTGAAGCCCTGCAGCACGTGCGCTGGCAGGACTTGATTGAGCTTCGCTGGCAAAAGAAGAAGGTTAGGGGCGGTGTAGGGTTGGGGGTAGGCAGCTACGCCGAAACTACTGAGTCTCGGAGCAGTTCGGGGTCCAGCGGTCGGTCGACGGGACCCTCCACCGACGGAACGGGGCATTCTTCCGCAGCCACAACTTCCACCAATCCACCGACGGGCCCGCGGAACCAGCGCAGCGGGTCGATGCGGTCCACCGCACCTGAAGCAGAGTGCGGCGTGTCGCGAGTGATCCAACGCTTCGACAGGATGTCACAGTGGGTCGTCACCGTGATCGTCAGTACCGTTGACGCTCCCGGCCGCGTCCTGGTGATGGAAAAGTTTATTCGCATAGCGCTCAAGTGCTACTATCACGCCAACTTCTCCACGCTCATGCAGATCCTCTTCGCACTCCAGTCTTCGCCGGTCGCGCGTCTCAAGCAGACCTGGGAGCTGCTAGGCGACTACGAATACGAGGTATTCCAATACCTCAGGAATTTTGCCTGTCCGGCGCGTAACTGGAAGAATCTACGGGACGCTACCAAGGTTATGCTCGAGTGTGGGTGTGGCAGCGAACTCGGAGAGATGCGTGTCTGCCCGACCTGTTCGCGTGCGTCGCTCACTATCGAGAACAGCCCGGCCACCGTCACTGAGGTGTACGAACGGTACCAGATTGGTGGTTGTGTGCCCTTTTTGGGTCTGTTCCTGTCGGATCTCGTGATGAACGCCGAGTTGCCCACGTACGTTAAGCCCCGGCCTGCCAGCCAAATGTCGAGGTCGACCGCCGGGGACTGTAGTCGCGGCGGCGGGGGCGACCTCTTTCATCATTTGGGAACTACCGCTACTACTACGACTCCCAGCACCACTACTACCTCCCCGTTGACGTCGTCGCCGCTTAACCCGCGCAAAAGTACCTCATCGACGTCGGGGTCATCGTCGTCCGCGAGTGCCACGGCTGCCACCTCGAATTCGCAGCTGGTAAATTTCCACAAGTTCCGCACGACCGCTGGTATCATCAAGCGCCTAATCGCCTTCCAGACCATCCTGACCCATCGATACCCGTTCACTAAGAACTCCGTGCTGTATTCTTTACTGAGCGATCAGCTGGAGGTGTGGGACGAACGCCGCGTGATGGAACAAAGCCGTGAACTGGAGTGATTGGTTTTGCGGTAAATTGGGAGGGGAAGGGGGAGAGGAGACGGGTGGACTGCCAAAGTATTATGTGTTGAGTTGGTTGTATTTCTCCCTTATGATACCTTTGCCGGGCTGTGGTCATCCTGGCCCTATCTTGAATACTGTCGTGCTGACAACATGGTCCATTTTAATGAACTTTATACACCCGCCGCCCAGTGAGCCTCGGATCAATGGTATAGGAAATTAATGAAACCGCACATTCCGTCTACCGGGTTGTGCCGCTTCATATTTAGTGTAGCGTTGGTAAACGGCGGTCAAAATTAACGGGCCTAACCTGGCGGTACTTCGGCAGGAGTTGCCTATTCTATCCGACTACTAAATACTATGAGTTGGCTTAAGGCTAAAGAGGGGATAGATAAATTATGAAGGAAAAATGGCTAAGGGGAGAGTTGGTGACAAGGGGTAGCAGAGCAGCGCTATTGTAACGGGGCGTGTAGCCCGAGAGGAGGAGCAAATAGAGGACAGACCGAGCGAGGATCGCAAGGCGCGCAGGCCGAGTTTGAATAAAGAAACAGCAGTTTATTCCACACTTAACGAAATCACAATTACGGCCGATGCGGGGTCTTTACATAGGCGGGGTGTGGGGGACGATGGGCAATCGGTTCGGTGTAGATTGAGGTGCTGGGCTGTGGGCCGTCCTCCATGAAGAGGCGGATCTGGAATCGAGTCGAGTTCACCTCTGAAGTCGGAAGGTCGCCGCCGTGCTATTTTACCAAAGGGTGTGCATTATCTGTGCTGGAAGATTGGGTATTCCATCAAGACGACAGATCCTGAAGGGAGGCGTCGTCCTTAAGACTGGGAAGCTTCCCAGTAGGCGCCTCGGTTACATGAGGATCGTTTACAGAAATTGAGAGTGGTGAATAACCAGCGATGTGTGGGTTTAACTCAACCCCTCCCCCACAACACGATAGCTTGAACCATGGGGTGCTGGGGTTAGAACATGGTACAGCCTGGTAGGGAATGTAGGGCAGGTGGGTATGATACTGGCGGTATGGTCGCGAGTTAAGAGCTCAAGGACTACTGTACCAATCTAGTGCACCGCGGCAACGAACTCGGAGATGCACTTCGATTCAAGTCTTCCAGACTTCATCATTGGAGGATGCCTTTGGCGGTTAGACTTTCCTGCCAGCTGACTGATAAGTTCTGTATCTGAATCAGAGGCGTTGGGTGGTCATTATCGTTAGGTATCGCTTCAACCCATAAGGGTCAGATGTGGTTGGTATATCCGGTTTTGTAATGTATGACATGGCGCAAAATAGCGGCTGTCAGAAGAAGAGAGAAGGAGGAGGGGGCGAAGACTGGCCGCTAATATTTAGGTTTGCCGACAGTGTAGGAATGGTATAATACACAAGTGAAATTGAAATGAAATAACCTGGTTGAATATAGTGCGAATTAAGTCCAACGATGATTTGCAATTGCGAAGGAACGATGCTGAGGTGATATCCCCTCGTGCAGTCTACTTCGTAGCAGGTCAAACATAAAGGAATGCTCTGTTGGTGCTGCTCGTAGCCCCCCGCCTCCACCCCACCTACCCTTTAAAAGTCGCTGAGCAGGTTCTCCAAACGGTCCAGAATGTGCGACAATTCACGTTCGTAAGCCACGTTATCGGCCGACGGCACGGATACAGCCCCATTAACTGTACCAGCGGGGGCCGGTAGCGAAAGGTCAGGCGACGCCAAGGCCGGAGTGAAACGCGAGACTAATGTATGCTCGGCGTGGGTAGCGCCGCCAGCCAGGGGGTCGAGAGGAGGACCCAGGGACGGAAACGGTGAGCCCGTGCCAGTACGGCCGTGGGTGATATCAATCCGGGAGAGCTGGGCCATGAGCTGATCGAGTTCTTGGTTGGTGTGCTCATAGGAACCGCGGAAGGGTGGCGGTGGTGTGGCCAGCCTTGACGCCGATAGCTGCGGCGAGGAGACGGTACCCGGATGCATAGGAGATGAGGCACCTGGCGGCTTAAACAAGACCATGGCATGTGGAGACGACGGATGGTGGTCCACGGCGGCAAGGGCATGTGAGGCCGACCGAGCGGGTTCAGACCTCTGGGCGTACAGCTGGAGTACCTGGACAATTAGCTTGATGTTGGTCACAGTCTGGTCGAATAGCTGACGGGGCTGAGACCAGTCGGCTGGGAGCATCGGTGTATCGGGCGATCCACTGGCCTCTGACGTGGTCCCTTCCTGAGTTTCCCAGTGTCCTAGGACCGTCCGTTCGTTGATGCGGATGGACCGTAGACGGTTTCGGGCCAAATCCAGCGGTGTTACGCCTCCCCGCGTTCCCGCGGTAGTGCACGAGGCAGTGTCGGCGTCGGCTTGAAGGAGGGCAGCGACACACTTAAGATTACCAGCTACCACGGCTGGAGCAGGGAAAGGAGCACAAAAGATGAAGGGGGGAGGAGTAATAGAGGATCCAGCGGGATGCAGAGGTTAGGAACCAGGACGGAATTGCTGCATCGCGTACTGGTGCCTAACGTTACAGGGAACATGGAACAGTCCCCCGGGAGAGGGCAAACCTTGCCATGGAGAACACTTCCTCATGTCGAGATAGGCCGCCGGCCTGGCGGCTGCCGATGGTCCTCGAATCACCATACCGGTCCCTCGGGTCCGAAGGGTCAACTTACCGATATGCAGCGGTGTGTTGCCGAGGATGTCACGGGCGTTCACGTCCGCACCCGCCCGGATGAGTAGGAGCAGCATGGCGATATTCCCGCTGGCGGCAGCGATGTGGAGAGCCGTCCGGTGTTGCTCGTCCTTGACATTGGCCAGAGAGGCCGGGTTGTGGGGCGAGAAGGCCGGGGGCGAGTGCCCTGGTCCGAGGGAGCCGCTGGAATCGGTTAGGGTGGGGAACTGCGGCATCGGCGGAGTACCGCCATGGCCGTCTAGCGCCAGCTCCTCAAACTTGGGCGGAGGGGTCATCATCCCGCCGGCTACAACGCCGGAAACGTCGTGGCGGCCGCTGCTGAACGTGCCGCCGACGCTGTTCGGGGTCGGGATGTCGTAGGCTGCCCCTACCATGGGCGAAGAGGTGGCCGAATGGACGCTTTCGGGGGTGTTGGTAATGACGGAAGACATACTCTCACGGCGCTGTCGTTGCCGCTGCTGGTTCGCGAGGGCGTGGCTGGCCAGCAGTGTGCCATGGTGATCAAAACTGCCGTTCGGGAACAGGTAGTGAATGACCGTAGGTAGGTCGTCGTGGCTAACGGCGGCCAGAAACTTCTCGGCACGTGTCGAAGCGTACTTGTGGTAGACGTGTTCGGCAGCCCGCCGGCCCTTCCGCCGCGCGCCCGCGGGCCGCGGCCGGTGGATAGCCGTGTGCTGGACTCGATGGAGGAAATCGTCAAAGGACTGGCTGATACTCCGGGCGGTGCGGGACTGCGTACCGGAACGGGCTGGAAATGCGGCGGCGGTGGGGTGTAGAGGTGTACCCGGGAGGGTCGGGAAGGTGTGGTGGTGATCCTGCTCCATGCTGGTCAAAGAGAAGTGAATGTGCAATATGGGCCCAGAGAAGCTGGCAGTTGGGGAGGGGGTGAGTGGGTGGAGGCTGCAATGAACCCAAGCGTAAGAATAGTTAGGCGAAGCAACGGTGATGGCGTCAAACATGCACAGATATTGAGAGCTGCGGTACACCCCGATGCGGGCAAATTGTTATTCAATGTGGGACAAGGAAGCTGAGGTAGGTGGAGAGGTCAGTAGGCCAGGGCAAAAGGGGTTTGGGAGCCGGGAAGTGGGCGTAATTGGATGGGCGTTAAGCTTCGGACAATGCGGAAGAAGTAGAAGGCAAAGGCGATGGTGGCTGGTGGCAATCCGTGCGCCAGCTTGTGTTTTGTGTGTGTGAGGGTGTGTGTGCGATCCTAAACTTGCTGCGATACGAAACAGGCCAGGGTGGCCAGCGGGCTAGTAAAGCTGGCCCTATGCACACAGTGAGGCCGAGCGTGAATGGTTGAGGGCGGTATGGTGGGAGCAACGCAGTGCTATTACCTGTAGACCAGCTCGGGGCCTCTGCAGCGAAGGGGCCCCACTGTGGGGGGAGCCTCCTTCCTAGTCGCCCGGCCGCCCCAATGCTTTCCGGCAATCCTCTCGTTCTCTATCGCCTCGATGAAGAGGGGGGAGGCGTATGGTGGCGGGGCGCAAGAGGGGCTTAGCTGGTATGAATCAAATGCGAGAATCAAAAGTGAGGCCCGCCATCCTACGCTGGTAAGAGAAGAATCTGGATACCATCAGGCTGGAGGGGGACCTGGCACGAGCAACCAGGGGCCAAGGCCTACGCCTGCATTCCCTACGCTTCGCAACCCCCGCTCTGTTAGTGGCGGCCGTGTCTTCCGCTGCGGCGCAAGGCAATTGAGAGGCGGGCGGCTTCCTTGGTGGGCAATTCCCTGAATAAGGGAAGATGACTGGAGGGGGGCAGAGTGAGATGCATGGGTGCCGCACGCTTTGCTCAACTTGGGTCGGTGACTGTCCGCTGGTGTTGAAGGGGTATGATGTGACCGGACCCCTGCCAAACTTCCCATCGTGCGCCTCTGCTTCTGGGATCAAATCCCCCCCGCAACAGTTGACAAGTAGTCAACGGTCCCGATGTAGTCGCTACGGTCTGCAACTTCTAGGGGCGTCCTCGTTGGTCTGGCAAATAGGTTTTCGCCCTCCGATGCCCACCTACCCGCGCGCTACCAGTGCGACTGGCTCGCATAATGCGACCCCGCGCTGGGAAGCCTAATAAGCGCAAAGGACACAGCGACCAGCACAGCCCCGCCTGGCTAGACGCTGCGCTGTACAGGGGGTTAGAAGGCTGGGTCATGGCTCAGCACCGGCTGTGTGTTGTCACGACCCGATTTACTGCAATACACCCAAACTTGTCACCGGATCGCCTCACAGGGTTCCGACTCCCGCTCTCTGTCCTTTACCGCCTGATGGTCAGGAGAATGAAGGTGCCAGGTAAGCCGAGGAACCAAGCGAAAGCGGCTGTAGAGAACTTCGGTGCTCTCCGCCGCCGTCCATTTTACCATGGAGACAGAATAGTGCCCAACCCCACCACAGGTGCAGTCGTTGGGCTGATGGCTGAATTGTACTCAGTGGAGGCCAGCCCGGTGGACTCGTTTCACTCCCCTCTATCTACCATGCTGGGGGTCTTAGGGTCGCCATTCGACCTCGATGGCCAGCCGCAGCGTGCAGACGAAAGCGACAGCCCCAGGTCATTCCTGCGACAAGGCCCACCGCTAACACTGGTGGTTTTATGTCAAAGCAACGGCCTCAATGATAAGCAACATAGTGCCAGGGGGGCCCCAAAGGCAAAGGGTGGACGTCCGCCGTAAATGGCCAGTAGTCGTCAGGCCGATCGAGGCCGTTGCATGCGGTACGCCTCCACCGCCACTTACCGTTAGTGGTATGTCGTTCGGCGGATGAACACATATGTACTAATAAAGGTGTGCGGCAATCACCTCGTCCCAGCCCTTAACGGAGAAGGCGGTTGGAAGGAGGCTCCCTCAGGATACACGGCGCTGGCCTCTCGCCAGCGTGGATGTGCCGCAGGCCGGCCACTCACAACCAGCATCAGACACGAATTCTGAGGTATCCGGTTGCAAAGGGCCCTATTGTAGCTTCAATGGCAGCGTGGTGAAGGGGAGTGAAGAGGCCGGGTCAGGCTATCCCTCCGCCCCTCTCTCAATCAGTTTGACCACGCTCTCCACAAGCAGGCGAGTACCCTCTGCCAGCAGTAAGGGGGAGGGGGTCCAGCGTGACCCGGCCTTGTCGCACGGCGGCAGCACTGGATGCAACTGCTGGGAGAGACGGCTGTGGGTGCAGGGAATGCGTGTGGCGTGTGGGCAGGTAAACAGGCGGGTCGGCATATCCCCGGTCGGTGGGCTAGCTGTGTTGGCCTGGGGGGCCTCGCAGGTACGCCACCCAAGTCATCGAGTGGGCTCGCCAACAAGGCCGTTTCACCCTATCTTCTAGGTGCACCTGGCTCAACAGCGTCGTTGGGAACTGCCGCTTACAACGACTTCGAACGGCACAGCCCCTGCAGCACAGCACACTCGGCCTAACCAGGCGCAGGAGATCGAAAGAGCACCATGGCTGAGGGATAGTATGGAGGTATTGAACACGCTTCTTCTTCTACTGTGCGCCGTTGAGAACCATGTCAGGATAAAACCCTCCCCCACCGCTTCCTAAATGTCTAAATGAGGCCCATTAATGGGAAGGGCTCGAAGTAACTCCCCGCCTGTGACCGTGCTCCATTCCACTTGCATCTACGTCACCCAGCCTCCCTACACTTTACCACTACTTACCACCCCACGCCAGACTCTCTGCTGCTTACCCCACCCGCCTTTCTCTCGCCCGGTCGCCCCGCAACGCTCGCCATTGCCTTTGACCCACCTACTGTACAGCCCTACTTCTCCCCGCCCAAGCTCTTTGCATTGCCACCATCCCTCAACCCGCCACCAGCGGACCAGCATAAGCTATTTACGCATTCGATACCTTGTCTCCCTACTTATCTAACTGCCCAAAGCCAAGGCCCCCCCCACCCGGGAGTTAGGTTGCCTCTCTCTCCTCTTCGGCTTTTTGGCTTTGAACGCTACACGCATCAACGCCCCGCATGCGGCCTTGGCAACTGACCCGGCCGACCCTTTGGGTCACTCTAGGGGTGTGGCTGAGCCTGACCGCCTTCGTTGTGGGCCGTGTGACCCTTATTGATGTGCTGGCTCAGAATCCCGAGTTCCAGGAACTCATCCGCCACCTGCAGCGCTTCCGGCTCATCATACCGCTCAACCAGCTCACAAACACCACCTTCTTCGCCCCCAACAACCGTGCTTTCGAGCGCTACTACGAAGCACAGAATGTGGGCGGTTCCGAATCAGCCATGACGGCCGACCGGCTGTGGTATCACCTGGTACGCGACCGGCGGCTCCCGCTAGCTAACCTAACCGCCGGCCTGCTCCTGGAAACGCTCTTCATCCCCGACCAGGGGCTGGGCGGACGCGGGGGCCAGCGCGTCAAAATTGTCGAGGATGGAGGCCAACCCACTCTTCGCCCGTTTCACCGGGAGGACGACGGTGACGAGACCCCTGCAGCGAACGTCCTGGTCAACCACCGTGCCCGCGTAGTTAATGGGGACTTTACTGCCGATAACGGGATCATCCACATGGTGGACCGCGTGCTAGACTTTCCAGCCCGCCTCTTGAATGAGGTGGCCCGGCGAGACGAACTGGCTACGGCCGACGTGTGGATCGGTCACTGTCTGGCCGTCCGAGACCGTCTCATCAACGACACGGGATTCACCCTCCTGGCTCCGGGCGGCAACTCCCTGGTCCACCACTTCAACGTTTGGGAACGACGATACCTTTTCCATTCATACGGTGGGGCCGACCTTCACCTCCTTCTTGACGCCCACCTCGTGCCTGCTGTCGTGTACAGCCAGGATCTTCTCCCCACCACCACCCCGAGCCGGAACGACACCGCCAATGCCACCCCTGGTGATGCCATGGCAACGACCTACCGCCGCCGGGTGACCACCCTAGCGGGTCACACCGTGGAGCTCGGCTGGAAACCTCAAGCCGCCCAGTTCACCGTGAATGGGGTCACCGCCACCGCCTATGATCAACTCGCCGACAATGGCGTCCTCCACGTACTCCCGGCTGTCCTCTCGCCGCCCGATCTGGTGTTCACCGCAGAGAAGTATCTGATAGGCCTCAACATGACCCAGTTTGTGGACCTCCTCCGGGCCGCCGGGCTCGCGGATTTGCTGCAGGCCCCCGGCGGAGGAGCTGATGATCATAGTTCTGACCATCGCCAGGCTATTACGATTTTGGCTCCGACCAACGAAGCCCTGGACGCCTTCCGCGAATCCGACGATCTGCCTGCCGAGGGCAGCGCCCAGCTACGCGAGTTTCTTCGCTACCATCTGGTCCATGGCCAGTACCATCGGGCCGATCTGGCTGACAACCAGTTCTTGGCTTCACATCTCCAGCCTGTCCTTCTCGGCAAGGATCGACCGCAACTCATCCGAGTCACCAAGCACATCGATGCGATCGCTGCTAGCAACGGCGGCGATGGTGACGAGAAGGGGTATCTAGCCTTCAACGACGTAATCACCGCGGCAGCGCCCGTGACTCTGGGCCGAGTCACCATCTACCCTCTCACGTACCCATTGTCACCTCCGGCCGATCTCCTCCAGGTGGTTATCCGTGACCTGCGCTATTCGACGTTCCTGAGCCTACTGTTTACCAGCCAACTCAAAGACCGCCTGGCCGGTGCCACCGACGTGACCTACCTAGTTCCCTCCAATGCCGCCTTTGAAGACCTGGGCCTGGCTCTGGATTACCTCCTCCTACCCGAGGCCAGTGGCGATCTGCGGCAGCTGGTCAAGTCCCTCGTCGCCCGTCGCGCCACCTACGCCCACCGACTAGACCGGTCCGCTGACGGGGGCGACGGAAAGCCCGGCCGCGGGGTGTGCCTGGAAACGCTCGCCGGGACTAACGTGTCCCTGGTGGTCCTACCGGACGGTGACACCGCGGCGCGGATCGACGAGTGCATTGGTGGTAATCGCCCCGACCACGACAGCGAGAGTGGCCTTGCGGAGAAACCACTGCGCCCGTTGAACGTGGCCCGGGTGGCCCAGAGCGACATCCTGGTCCGCAATGGTGTTGTACAGCTTATTGATCGCGCGGTGGTACCCCAGGCAATCAACCTAACCCTTCACTCTCTGCTACGCGGCGCCGGGGCCACCGTGTTTCTGGGGTGGTTGCGGCGCCTCAACCTGACCGATCTCCTCCACGAGCCAATTGATGCTACCCACGGCGGCTACACGATTTTCCTACCGACCGACCAGGCTTTTGCGCGGCTAAATCTCACCCAGGGCGTGAACAGCCGTGGTGAGGGTTACGCCGAGAAGCAGAATTCGGCGGCGGAGGAAGAAGAAAGCGACCCGAACCACGGTGACCTCAAAGTCGCGGACATTCGTGCTCTCATCAGCCAGCATATTGTACCCAACCGTCGGGTAGTCCACCTAGGGGACCGCGCGCGGTTTGGCACCCTCCTGGGCCGGGACCACCCGGCTAACGGTCCAGCCGAGCTGGTCATCCGTGAATATAGCCCCGGTCGGTTCGGCGTTCGTATCCAGGGTGGATTCCTGTTTGACCGCCATTATGCTACGGTCGTCCGGCGCGGTGTGGCCACCAATGGTGCGGTCTATCAGATTGACGGTATCCTTGTTCCGCTAGTGGCCCGCCAGTCGAACGGGGTCATCCGCGCCCAACTACGTCACGCCCTGTGGCTGCTGTGTTTGGGCATCATGGCCCTAGCCCTTGTGTATATCTTGGTGGTACCCATCTATGCGTGGTATCATAGGCATGTGGCTCCAGCGGCAGCTGGAGGGGGTATCGGCGGCGGCGGGTTGGCTGCGTTGGCGGCGGGATTGGCCGGTGAGGATGGATACCATCCGGTGGCGACACAGGAACCTGACACTGATGATGATGAAAGTGAAGAGGAGGAGGATACATTGGAAGGAAGAAGCAGTCGTGATGGTCCTACTTCGACTGACACGCCCGCACAGCACGTGTGAAGAAGCCATTAACTTGGCACCTCCCCCCCCCCTCCATATACACACACACATGCGCCCGCTTACCATGAAGCCATTGCGCCCCTTCGGCGCCTAAACTGAGGCGTATAACCCACTTCTTTGCCTACACTGTTCAGTGAGCTTGTAACACATTTTGTATATCATTTTAGGATTCCTTATAGCACCTTGATATGGCTCAGGCATTATCCCTTGTCCCAATAAATTTACCAAAGCAGGATTATTAGGAGAGGCGCGAGTACCATGTTAAATGAAAATGGGGTTCCCTAATATTTAAGTACAACTCAATGTGGATGAATGAAGTGTTATAATGATGATCATTTGGCGTTAGATATGGTCTGCCACTCGGCAGCCTCTAGTTAAATATATTGGACCACCCCGCAAAGCCCTGATTCCTCCAGTCCCCAATATCTTCTATAAAATTAAAACACCTCAATATCCATCCCCCAAAGTCATCTTGGATGAGTACGAGCCCTCCGTTGGTTGTCCTCTTTCGATAGACCGGCAAGGCCAACATGAATCAATAAATACATACTGAATAATCTATCGAACGAGTCCCACCTTCACTATGGTCTTATCATTCATTACGGGTTGGCTAGACTGCTGTGGTTGGTCTAAAAGAAACCTCTCCCACATACGTATATCGAAAAGAAGAATATTTATCAAATGAAAGCATACCTTTCCAGTCATCACTCTCCCCCCCCCCTCCGATTCTTTTCCATCAGTTAGGCCGCCAGGTTCATCTTGCTCCAATCGTAAAAGTAGCGCACGATGAGGAAGGGCTGACCGAGGATGCAGAAGGAGATCCAAAAGAAAATATTGCCGACGCTGGAATCCTTGCCGAGGTGCTGGGCCACGAGGTCGGTGAAGAGGACGAGGGGAACCTGGAAGAAGATCCCCCAGAAGGCGTGGCCACTCAAGTTGTGAGTCGGGATGGCCACGAGAACCTCATGCAATAGGGCCGAGATAAAAAAGATAAGCACCATGGCACCGAACGGTGGTAGGCCCGCGCGGAGGCATGGGAGGTAGACGTGGCGTTTGAAAAAAAAGTGAACGGGCTGGTTCCAGAGCCGCCAGTACCGGGCGAGGGTTCCACTGTTCCACCAGGGCAGGTAGAACGAGCGATCGCCAAAGTGGAGCACCTCGGCCAGGGCGTTAAGGTAGGCGTGAAAGATGGCGTAGAAACCGAGCAGCCAGACAATCACACTCGTAGTCGACAGTTTGAACACGCGCTCGAGGATCTGCATCACGTTCAGCTCCTCCCACGCCCCCACTGAGTTCTTGAGGGTCGGGATGGCGTACTGCTCAATAAGAAAGTAAATCATGACCACGGCGATACTACCTTCCAAACACCGCTTGAGGAAGAAGCGCTTGCGGAACCGCTGATTGCGCGGGTAGGACGGCTGGTAGCAGAGAGTGGGTACCATGGCGAAGTAGAGCGAGTTATGCGGAGTGATGTTGGCCGGGTAGCGTACCGTGTATTCAGCGGGCTGCGGAAGACCGTGGGCCAGGTTGTAGCGCAAGCTGCGATTCACCAGGACGTACGAGATGAGCTTGAGTTCCTGCACCAGGACGGTGGCAAGTACACACATGCCCAAGAACGGGTGATTCATCCGGGTGTAGACGATGTAGCACGGGTAGGCCAGGGCAATGGTCAGGTTAAGGGCGTGTGCCCACCCCGAGACCAGGGTCCACCACCGGTAGGTGGCCGCGTTGACCCGGGGGCCCGGGGCGGCCGATTTGGCAGGGTGGACACTGCCACTGCTGGGCCGGCCGGGGGCCGCGGTGTTCACATTGGCACCGTTTCCGTAGCGCTGGAAGGACCGCACTAGAGGCCAGGCGTACTGCTGGGCTACAATTTGCTCAATCCCGTAAGTGGCAAGAAGGTTGAGTGGGAGCAAGGCGGAGGCGACGACAGTGAAGATCCACTCATGTGCGGGTATGAGGCGACCCGGAATGGACATGAGTAAACCGTACTTCATGTAGTTTTCCACGACCAGACGGACATTGGTCACGAAGAGCAATAGCAGGGCCAGGTTGAGGAATCCCTTGTAGCTAACCTTGTTCTCGCCGTACGAGAGCACCGATGAGCGCACTTCGGTATGTACCGGTAGGGTATGGCGCGCGTTGGCGTCCTCGGCCGTGGCCTGAATAGGGACGGTGTTAGTCGACACGTCACTCTCGTAGTATTCGGACGGCGGGTGGGCCTCGAGCAACTCGAGTTGCGGGGCCAGGGCTGAGGTTGCGGCCGCCAACGAGTCGCTGGTGGTCGACCGGGTGGGAATGAGCGGGGCGCTGCCGCGATGGCGTAAGGAGGTGGCGGCGGCCAGGCTGTCGTCGTTCCAGGTGAACCGGGCGGCGGTGGGCACGCCTGCGCTGGTCTCCTTGGAGGCCGGAGGCGTGGGTGAGGCGGAATGGTTGTCGCGGGAGGTGTGGACCGGAGCGAGGTGGGAATCACTTGGTGAGGACTTGGTGACCATGTCGGCCATGGTGGTTGAGGACGACGAGGACGATGGCGACGAGGTAGCGGATGACCTCCCGGAGTAGTCGGTGTCGTCTGTCCCCGGCGGCCGGGGCACCGGTGGTTCAGATTGAACACTCATGGATTGATCGGGACGAAGTGTATGGCCAGACTGTTGAGTGTGCGTGTGTGTCTGTGTATCAAAAGTCGAAAGGTGGGCAAGCAATTAGCGTTCAAACGTTGTGAACCAGGCGGCAAGTCAGAATGAACAAGGCAAGAGCAGAGGAGGGGAAGAAGAAGCGGTGGGGTTTGGCCGGAAGAGTGAGACCCTACCGAAGGTTAGGTTGTGCAAGCTAATAGCAGCGACTCGGGAGGGAAAGGGGGTTAAAAGCAGCGGAAACCAGGGGGGAATACCCGAGTTAAGCGGTGATGAGATTACTGCAGGAGGACTGTTAACCTGGTGAGGGGAGAGTAAGTGAAAGGGGAGATATGTAATTAACTGGCGACACTAGGCCAGGAGGCCTCTTGGTGACAAAGTAGAAAACAGGGGAGGGGAGCACGGTGGGGCTGTGCCCGATGGTAAGGCTTGGAATGGTATACATGTATTTAAAAGAGGGATACGGACGAAGTAGGTCATGGGGATGAGAGATAATCAGATATTCGCAGGGAACGATGACCTTGACGCCCGGCGAGTCAACGAGGTAAGGGGGGTGGGTATATGATCCACACAGTGACGCCATATACTTACGGTTGTCACCCAGGACAGTTGCGATGTGAGAGGTGGCGCCTTGAGGCAGGATGCGGATCGGTACGTGAAAGCAACGAAAGCCCACCGCAGGATAGGGGCCAGAATACGATGGAGTTGCTCCACGCCAGGCCAGGGCCGCAGTGCAGGTCTGGGTAATGCAGATGGTGGTTAAAATGGGTTTAGGTAGTCGTTCGAGAAGCTTGGTTGGTGAGAAGGCAGGACTTAGGAGGCTATTAAGGAGGTGGACGAGGTTGTATGGCTAACAAGAGAAAGAGAGAGAGACTTGAGTGCCGGGGGCTGGTTCGCTTGATATCCGTCTGCTGCGATACAACTACCTTTGTACACGAACTGCGTATTCTCCCCCCCACCATACATGCTGGCATGCACGGAGGCCGGAAAGTCGAGCAGCGTGTACGCTGGAGAGCGAAAGCGCTGGGTATCCACGCGGTTTCTCTTTAGAAGGATATATTGTTTGGGCAGCCAACCACGTCGAAGGGCCCGGCCACCACGAGCAGCGAACATTCACATGCGTGACGTACAAGCGAGACTGTCGTAGCGCGGGCCCGCGCGAAGGAATCACTGGGGATCGAACTTGAACGTGCAGCGTGGGAGACGTGGCCGGTTAGGGCCAGAGCTCGACAGCCCTATTCGCACAACCCCAGCGGCCAATGCCCCTGGGCCTTTCATAATATGGACAGCAGAGAAATGAGGCTAGGTGGCCAGCCAGCGCCCAACCTGTCCATGCGTTTCCATCGGTCAGGAAATCTTCATCAGGCCGGAGGGACCCTGGAGGAAATCATCGACTGGGCCATGGATGGGAAGGGCCGGCAGTCCCCGGAGGCACAGCGGGGACTGGGAACATCTATTCGTCAACAGAGCGGCATGAGGGTGCATCCAGGAACTCACACCCATATCCCAGCCTAAGGCCGTCACTGGTCAACAGTGTCAGCGTCCACAACCCCCGAGCCAGGCTAGCGGATGACGTCGGACTGCGTCGATCGCACTGACCGTGCCTGCTGCTGACCTCATCCATCACGCCGGCAGCTGCAGATATTGCGTCAAGTCAACGCCATGGTACACCAGCTACAAAGTGGCTCGCCGTATCTGCCGGTCAACATAGAATACCAGTGGTCCGGAATTAAACTGCACATTTGGTTACCAGGCGCCCTCCTTTGGACATTAGGTATTTTCAAATGGTTCACTTGACCACTGGCTCGGTAGGACGGGAACACGGCCGAGCAACTAGGCATACCAGCGATACGGCATGGCGATTGGCTTTTGTGGGCACCGTGAGGCCCGTTGGAATACTCCAGGTGACCGCGGGTAGCGACACAGGTGGAGGGGTCGTGGCCGAAGTGGCCTTGTTTGGCCTTCGAGCAGGTAAACCGGCTTGGCAGCCACCATGCTGCGGAAGCTTCTGACAGGCCGATCACGAAGCACCAGAGCAGGTGATGCGATGAGGGACCTTCCTCCTGCGTATAGCTGCCTCCATCCTTTTCGAAAAGGAGGCCCGGAAGGTCGGGCTCGTATGGGGCGCGATTTGTGCTGAGATGAGGAAGATTACGCTACCACCCAACCTGTCATCGCCACGACCTGGGGCCCACAGCCATTACAACAGACTGGTTGACGAATGTGACGTGGTGAATATTGCTGAACCATGGGGACAGAGCAGATTGAACCGTGTCGGTCGAAGAGGTCTACCGTCGTCGGGAATTCGCGCAAAGAACCCGAACGATGATGGGCCTCGAGTTTAATATAACCACCTGGTTCAACAGTCGACCGTGAAAGAACGTTCACTAGGCCTCCCAATCTATCATTTTTACTTGACAACACTGCTTCGCCTCTTCCCAGATTATCACCTCAATGTTGTCCATCTAACCAAACCAAGCAATATCCGTTACGTAAGCAGCAACCGATTCCAGACATTGTTGTCATGGAAGTCACTTCATTAGGCAGAGCGGCGGCTGGGGGGGGGGGGTCGCGGCGATCACTACAGACCCACTTTTCTGTCCATTAACCAAGCAGAAAGCGATCAGGCGGCCGCTCCTCACTATTATATCCACAGTGGCGGGTGGTGCCCTGAAAGCACCGCCTACTGACTTGTGTACTTGCGCATATTAGGATTTCTGGGGGGGGGGGTGTTTACTTCTACACTATTTTCCATCTGTAACTTTGCGGTTGGTAATGCGGCCCATGGAGAGAACGACTTGTTTGCAGTACCTTACCCTGCGCGGCTGTGCACTTGGCTTGCGTGTGGCGGTGGTACAGTACCAAGCTATTGCGCCGTTAAGCCTGTGACACCTGACCGCCGCCTCGTCGACTTTAACATCGCAAGACTGCTTGACTACAACCCTGGTCAGGTGAGTGATGAAGGAAGGGGGGTGGTCGTACGGTTTCGGTTCGGGCATTCGCCTTCCTACCGCGGCGTAGTACTTTACTCTTCAATCATTTTGGCCTGATGGAAAGGGGAAGTGGAGGTAATGATATAGGTGGAATTGTACTACTACTGACATGGGTGCCGTGCTGTTTGATCGCCGTACCTTTCTTTGCCACCTCATCGTCGCTGCAGTGACCTCTACACGTAGCATTACTAGACCATTGGTGGATATGCCGTGGGCTTTGTAGCGTCGGAGTTGGCACTCTAACTCTGTGAAGGTTCGAGCCAACACCAATCGCCGTTGCACCCGGCCGCCGCACATGTGTGTACGAAGTAATGGGTCGATCACTTCAGCTTTTACCACCACCACTGACGAATACAGCAGTTTCAGGCCCTCAGTTGGCCTGGGATGTTTTGGTCAGTCGCTCCCAATGATCGCCGTCATGCAGTGAGGACGCTTGGTGTCCTAATCCGGAAGGTGAATTTTCTGGCCCAATTGGGGCTGCAGTTTACCTTCTCGCCCTGGATGGTGTGAGATGGACAGCAGCTTAATAGAGTGCGGTTGGCGTTATCGAGGGATTGGCAACTCCCTCCTCCTCCACTTCGCCTCCCAGGGCACAGCTCAAAGAACTATGTCGCCCAACGCTCCTCATTAATCATGCCTGACAATATATTGCCACACTTGAGGTCGCGAGCATCCTCCTGGTGCTCACCTCATTGCCTTACGTCCATTATCCAGGCACTGTGTTAGGCGTCTTGACCCCTTTGGCCACCTCTCACTTCTGATCTTGGATGATTCCTAATAGGGAGAAACGATGCGACGAATTCTGACAAAAATCAACGTCCAGCTATTGGCCTGTCCGCAGTCGAACTCAGCGCTTGTAAGGGCGGGAGGGGATTGGCGCCTGGAGTGGACGTACCCTGGTTATGTCCCAACTGATGCCGTTTTTCCTTTTGGCCCGGCCTGCGAAGAGCCGCTCTTGCACACAACGTGAAGGCCAGGACCGCAAATTTGAAAGAGTGTGATGGGCCCAACCGCGTCGGCACATCCAACACACGCCGACCCTCTCTCCACACACGTCTTTGGTACCTTGTTGACGCCTCAGTCCGACGTTACACCAGCTGGTCCCCACTAACTCCCCCTCTTTCGGAGCCCGGGGGTGGTGGTCTCCATCCATTCCCCCACCTGAATCCCTTGTCTCCAGTCATCGTCCTCTCGGACTCTTCCACGCTTCCCATCACCTTCATCCGCGCTTCATTAGGTTGGAAGGGTCAGATTGTTGGGGGGGGGCGCCTGTCCAAACTAAGGGGTCGGTTGCCAATACGACCGCCCATGCCCCCTTTGGAAGTCAGGCTAGGGGAAGACCAGGCAGTCCTATATAAACTATCCGGTCTGCCGCCAGCCCGCCGGCGTTTTCTTTCTCACCACCTACCACTTTTATTTTACTTTTACTATTCTCTTATCAAAGCCCTTCTTTAATGACCCTGCAGCCCACCACACCTGCTCACCCCAACACTTTAACCGACTTTTCCTCCCGCTTTTAACCTGCATATCGTCTCAGCACTAAGCATTTATATCTAGTTCCCCTTACCACTACATAATAATTGTCTTCTCACTATGAAGTCCTACACTATCAGCTACTTGGCCATTGCCATCGCCGCCTTGACTTCGGTCTCCCAGGCCTACTTCTATACCACGAGCATCGACAACTCGTCGACGTGGAAGTCTGGCGAGAAGGTTACTGTCAACTGGATCTCTAAACCAGAACCTGCCGATGGTGGTGAGCCGGATGCCACCTACAGCGTCATGCTTAAGACCGGTAATGACGGCGACCAACAGGATATCGCCCAGGTTGTCACCGATGCCAGCATTGACAAGAAGAGCTTTACTTTCACCGTCCCGTCCAACGTGCCCGCCGGCGCTTACTTCTTGCAGTTCAAGTCGGGCCCGATCAACAACTGGTCGACTCGTTCCGCCGTCGACGGCAGCAGCAACTGGACTCCGCTTGGTACCGGTGCTGAAGCCAAGGCCGCCGCCGCTGCCCTTGCCAACGGCGGTGCCGTCCCAGGCCGTGCTATCGCCACCTCTGAGGGTGCCTCCGCTGCTGAGTCTGAGTCGGCTATTGAGACCGGCGATTCTGAGACTGAGGAGACCAGTGTGGTCACCGCCACTGCTACTGCTACTGCCACGGCTACCGCCTCTGCCTCCGTCTCCGCCAAGACCAGCACCGGATCAGCGAAGACGGCTAGCAGCTCGGCTTCGTCTGCCATCACATCCAAGTCGGCTTCGGCTTCCGCTTCCGCTTCCGCTAGCAAGTCGGCCGTCACTTCGTCCATCTCCCGGGCCACCAACAGTGTTGTGCCTACCGGTACTCCGGATGAGGAAAGCGCCGCTGGCATCGGTGCTTCCTTCACCATGACTGGCCTGGCTGCCGCCCTGGGCGCTTCCTTCGCCTTGAACCGCATGCTGTAATCTTACTGGCCGTATGTCTGACTTGTTAATCGGATCGGATAATTGCCCGGCTCTTCTTTCTCGCATTCACTCCCATTGGAACGTGAAATTACAGTACTGGTAATCAAACAGTTTGAGCTGGTATGGCTTGGCCCAAGCGTGTGCCCCTGATTTTATTTTTCTACCCTAATTCATGCTATTTCGGAAATTAATCGTCCTGTTTCTCTGACCCTTTTGCGAATGGCTGGATGGCGTATCCGCTGGGCTTCATTTTACTTCCTCTACCTCTTCGGTGCGGATTAACAAACCAGCGGTGAACGTTTTGATCAACTTGCACAAACTGGATCATCCACTACGGTAACCCTCGGGCTGCTATTCGTGACGTGTCGCTTCGACTTCAAGTCGCATCTCTTAACATGTTTTCTCCTTCTGACTTGCCATGATCCTTGCGCTCACCATCTGACTTTCTCTTCCATTCATTCCCCAGTGCTGCTTACCGCCATGACGTATGGCCTTTGCATCTATTTGTTTTTTCATTCAACTTCTACCTAATACCATCGGTCCACCTATATGTCGTCCTCTATTCCCCTAGTCATATTCACGATTACGCTCCCCCCTCCTTGTCTGCTCGGTCGGCGCGGCGGGCCATTGAGTTGTCTCACCAGGTTAATGTCATTGGTTTCACCCCTGTAATAAAAGTGAATAATGCCACTTTCTGCTGTTAGGCTTGTATTCGGAGTACCTATCTTCAGGTCGATACCCAGAAACCCAAGGCAACTGATCAGGCTAGACTACGGCGAACTTTATCTCATGTTTGTTGATACAGCTTTCCAAGTTGGACGCTCCAAGGTGATATTTCCTTGTGGAGTAGGAGTCGCTTGTAATACAGCGTTAGGACAAGTACATTTTGTCACCAACTGAAATTTTAACAAGACTTGTTTACTTTTGCCGGCGACATTCCAACTCGTTTACCACATTGTAGAATGCGCCGACCGAACATTTAGGCTCCCAACTTTACCTTTCACTGCGGTTCCCCCGACTTCTCGTCTACTGCCATCTCCTTCAACCATCCCAAATCCTCGTTTCGCATCCTCCCTTACTGCATTCACCATCACCATCCGCCCTTTCATTCCGTACATGATACACACGCTCTCTTCCCATTCCCACAACTGACCATGACTACCTCTAAGCCCTCGCAGCGGGAGGCTATTCAGAGCCAACTAGACACCATTGCCGACCCCCAGGTGTTTGACCCCAATCAGGATGTCCAAGAGAAGCGGTGGCTCCGTCGGGAGTACCGTCAACTTATCCAGAAGACCGAGGGTAAGTGGGCTATACGGGGCCC
>JANBPT010000267.1:0-49503 GCA_027575765.1 Tieghemiomyces parasiticus
GCTTGCGGTCCGTCCTTCCCTATCCGTCCGGGGGCATGAGGATCATCGCCATATTACCCCATCCCCTCATTTTTCTGTGACCGACCCTCCCCTTCCCTCCTCCCATATATCGGCCCACTTTGATGCAGGCCACTACTTCATCCCCCCTCTAGCTTGGAGTGCAGTTGGATAGGCGAAAGCCGGGTGCGGGCGGGACCAGATTTGTCATTCCGTTTTCAGATTGGCTCGTGCTGGTCAGCCGCCTCACGTATAAAAGGGTGACCCCCCCCCTCCTTTGCCCTCCAAGTCTCATCACTCCCCTCCCACCAACTCTGTCAAAATCATCTTACAAACACCTGTCCTTTCCACCATCTACACCTCCTCCACTTTACCCCACAGCCTCACAACTCTGCTATTCTCACCCCCTCCTCCTGCACTCAACCACCATACCTCCTCTGTACTCTACAGTAATAAGTTACAACCCCCGTCCACTTTGCAAGCCTTCTTTTTCAACCCCATACCACTCGGTCTCTCTCACCACATATCACATCATATTGCCGCAGGTCACTTTTTGTAACGGATATCCTTTGAGACCCCCCCCGGATCCTCTATATCACCGCGTGACTGCTTTGCTCCACCCGGTTTCACCCTAATCCTTGGTCTCTCCTGCCCTAACACTTTTTTACTTGTTCACCGGCCTGCCTGATCCCGCTCCTCGATCGGGCCATTTGTTTACCCTATCCGCTCGACCGACCCTTCCCAGCCGACATATTTATCCACTGCCCTTCTTTACGACCACTTTTGGTCTCGCCTCCTTTCTACCCTTGGTTGCCCTTCCTAATCCACCCCTTTTTTTCCCCCTTCACTGTCACTGGCTTTCCGGGCCGCCAATCCCTAGATCACCATTGGCCGATTTAACTTGCTTGGTAATTTTTTTTTTACCACGGTAGCCATTTGTAAACCTCCTATTCCTTTCCTTCTTCGTTGTACACCTATTTTCCCTCCCTCACCGGCTTTTACCCCTCTCCCCATTATACCATGATCTGCAACCGTTTCCTCGCCCGCCCGACCGCTGCCGTCGCCCGCCAGGCCCCCACCTCGCTACTCGCCCGCCAGCAACGGGCCTTGCCGGTGGGAGTGGCTCTGACCACCGGCGCCCGTCGGACCTACATGAACATCAGCGAGTACACGGCCCGTGACGGTATGAACGCTGAAGATGCTACCCGGTTCCAGAATCGGGTGGACCAGGTCCTGCTGAGCTACCTCCAGGAAATCCAATCCACCCACCCGCACCGCCAGCAGCCAGCCTCGTCGGCGCCCGCTGTCCACCGTTTACGCACCCAGCAGTCGCTACCGTCGACCCATGCCCACGAGGTGGAGTACATTTACGAGGTTGACCAGATTGCCCACGAGCACTAGAGAGGTATACCCATGATTGAATCGAGCCGCATTTTCCGGGTCACAACGAGCCCCTTTCTTTGCTTCTCTCATGTATCTCTGTAACTATTATTTGGAATTCGCCCTCTCTCTAACCATAACACAAACGTACTCGGCTGGAATATATTGTCACCATTCATAACATGGTTGGTCCGACTACGTCCCTGTGCGCGTAGGGAGCCTGCGTACACTTGCGTAACCACCACCGGGCGGACGTTATAGCCTTTATGCCGCCACTTACTCTGTACCATTAATAAATACGTCTGCCCATCATGTCACTAGCAGTAACAGCCTCTAAATATTTACGGCCAAGCGGCGGTATATTAAACCCATCATCCGAAGAGCTTCGGATACTATGATCAGCAATGTGCAGATTTCCCCTAACAGTAGTAACTAATGAGTGCTTGGGTCTGGGGGCTGTGCCACGGCACGTGTCTTCTCCACATGCGGGTTTTAGTGACTCCACAAGTCGTTCATTATTCCGTCAATCGCACCACACTTCAGGGTCGGTACTTTTCCTACTAATTTTCCAGCCGGCGGGGGGTACTACTGATGTGGCCCTTTACTTCCCCCTTTTCTTTCGTCTAAATGGTTCTCGCCTGGGCCTTCTATATCGAGCAATGTCCGGTGCGACCGACTATAGTGGTGTGGGGACTGTAAGACTTCATTTCATTGACGTCTTGGCCTCGGACCACCAGTCTCCCTAAAAGCCTATTTTTGGAAAAAGCTCCCCCCTCTCCCTTGCTCACGGTCCGCCCTAATCACCCGGAGGTATTCGCCTACAGCCAGTGAACCTCGTCGCCGTTTGGGCGCCCGATCCCTGTACCGATTGTAACCCCACTCCCCTCCTCCTCCTCGTTGTCCTTTTACCTGAGCCCTCACAATCCTGTTCATAACGGTGTACTTCTTTGACATCACCGACCCATTCGACTCATTGGCCCCGTATACTTACCCTCCCATTCGAACTTATGATGGCCACTCGTCTAGCGATCGTAGGCAGCGGACCCGCCGGGTTTTATACGGCCGCTCGGTTGCTGGGTCGCGCCCCTGAGTCCCTACGCATTGACATGTTCGAATCTCTACCCATTCCCCACGGCCTGGTGCGCTACGGCGTAGCTCCTGATCACCCGGAGGTAAAGGTAAGTTGAACGGTCCGTCTCGTACCTGCTAATTGGCAAGCGGTAAAAAGAAAACAGGAAGCAGCTGGGGAGAGAGGAGTGTGTGTGGGTGGAGCGGTTTAAACTGGCGTCTTCCGGGGAAAGAGGGACGTTCTGACAGCAACGACCGCACATCGAGCCCATATTTATAATTTTGAATTTTGTCCTCCTCACCCCTACCCTTTCCCCCCCCCCCGCCCTGGCCAACAACCTTTATCTATCTACCACACTTGCAACTCTTACCATTCCATATTGCCAGACGGTCATCAACCGCTTCGATGAGGTGGCTGCCAGCCCGGCCTTTCGGTTCTTTGGTAACGTCACCATCGGCCGCGACCTAACCATCGCCGATCTCCGCCGCCATTATGACGGGGTGGTCTTGGCTTACGGTGCGGCCGAGGACCGGCCGCTGGGACTGGCGGACGAGACTACTACGCGCGGGGTAATTTCGGCGCGGGCCTTCGTCGGGTGGTACAATGGTCACCCGGATTTTCAACATCTAGCCGAGCCAACGCCCTCCGTTCCGTCCCTTTCTACGCCGTTAACCAGCGGAGTTCACCTACCCGACCTAGCCAACGTTGAAACGGCTGTCATTGTGGGCCACGGCAATGTCGCTTTGGACGTGGCCCGCGTCTTACTGACCCCGGTCGATGTGCTGGCCCGCACCGATATGCCCGAATACGCCCTGGAACATTTGCGCCGTAGCCGCGTCCGCCACGTCCACCTCCTCGGTCGCCGAGGTCCTCTCCAGGTCCAGTTTACGACTAAGGAACTCCGTGAGATGTTTCGAATCGCCGGCGGTGGGGTCAAGTTGGTGACGGATTACCCCTTACTTACCGAGGAGCTAAACCGTCACAAAGATTACATTGCCGGCCGGAGGCCGCTGAAACGGCTATTGGACCTGCTTTATAAGGAGGCCACCCATGCCACCATCGGCCAACAGAGTCCAAGTGAAACGGTCCCGTCTTCGGGTAAGACCTGGCACCTCGATTTCCTACGTACTCCGCACGCGCTCGAGCACCAACCCCTTCACCCCCCGGCAACCCCCACCCCTACCGTCACCGCGGGCGACGACCCTACCACGTTCCCGGTTCCCCCGTCGTCCTACCGTCACACCCTCACGGGACTCGTCGTTGCTCATAACCGCCTCGTAGGTCCCGTGGAATCCGCCCGGGCCGAGCTCACCGGAGCTCTCGAGACCATTCCGACGCAGCTCCTCATGCGTAGTATCGGGTACCGTAGCACACCCATTGATCCGGATATTCCCTTTGACGGACAAGATCATATCGTGCCCAACGTGCACGGTAAAGTCGTAGTGGATGATTACCAGTATTACCGACCCAATCGGCTGGCCTCAGCAATGGGTCCTAGTTCCTCCTCCTCCTCCTCCTCACCACTATCTGATGTAACCACTGACTACCCGACTTTCCCATTGGGTATGTATGTATCTGGGTGGCTTAAACGTGGCCCCAAGGGTGTCATCGTGTCTACCATGAATGATGCTTTTGAGACTGCCGAGACCATCCTGGTTGACCTGAACCAGAAACAGCAGCAGCAAGTGCGAGGTGGGGCCCTTTCGTCCCATGGCGAAGTGACCGGTGTCAAGGACATCAAGGAGGTTCTTCAGGAACGCCAGGTCCGACCGGTGACGTATCAGGACTGGAAGAAAGTCGAGCGGCACGAGTTGGCCCACGGGACGACGTTGCAGAAACCCCGCGAGAAAGTGACTCACCTCGACCGGGTCTGGGAGATCTTGAGAACTCAGGCCCCTTAGAGGTAGTTCCCTTTATAATTGTTATTATTTTTGTTGTTGACCTTAGGGTGTATCCTTTGGCAGGGTTTGGTTTTTTTACTATATCATGTTTTATTCATCATGCCGACTTGCCATCCGAACGTTCATTGTAATGCCAAAAGGTGTTAAACAACCGTTTTGGCTTTCTTGGTTATAATGGCATCAACGTAAAACTATAATAATAAAAGACGGCGTAGTTTAGCAGTAGTGCACCAAAAAATAAGAGGGGGGGTGAGTACAGGATAAGTGAATGAAAAACGCACTCGTCGATTAAGTTAGACCTCCAGGCGCTGGAGGACCCGGCGGTAAAAGTCGTTGCCCAAACGGTGGTGACGGTTCATCCGGGCGTCATCAGGGAGGGGTACCTTTACCATCGTGCGGGACTCGTCACCCAACTCGCGTTGGTCAGCGTCAACCTTCCCATCGTCCCCGCCCTCGTCCATACGATCGCCACGCAAAGTCGACCGATGGCCGACCGACGGAGTGTTGGCGGTGGTCGCTGGGAGCGGGGCATTGAACTGGCTGCTATCGAGCGAGAAGGAAGCATCGATGGGAGCTAACGAGAGGGACGTGACTAGGTGCCCGGATTTTAGGTACTGGTCGATACGTCCCATGTAGGCCGTGAGTCGCATGATCATTTCCGAGCGGCTTACGCGGAATTTCAGCCACAAGCCCTGCACATGGTGGTGGTTGCCAGCGGTGATGGCGGTGGTGGTGGTGGTGGTGGTAGTCGAGGGTACCGAGCGAGAGCCCGCCGTCAGGGCGCCGGATGAGGCCACCAAAGGGGCGGATGACGAGGTTGTCGCCGTACCCATGTTGACTGCAGGCGAGCTACGCATGAACGGAATGGACGTGGCGGTGAGAGGTTCCGGGGCCGGCAGATGCGGGAGCCGTTTCAGCAGGGCCTGCATACGCTGGCGAATCTGATACAGGGCTGCGTCCGGCTCCTCGCTCTGCCTACTACTGCCGAGAAAACCGCCAGCGACGGCGGGCTGAAGGTTACCTAGGATACGTGGCACGGCCTCCACAACGTCCATGTATTCGAGGTAGAGGTGCCCACCAGTCAGCCATTCGTCCTTACCCACCGCCGCGGCACACCGGTCGATACGGTCAGTTTTAGCGTCGCTACGCATGGCATTGAGTAGACGGCGTAACGGGGCATACCGTTCGCCGAGAATCCAAGTGGGGGCCAGGTACGTCAAAACCGTTCGGTGGGCCTGATTGGGTTCACCCGCGTGAACCCAGTGCCAAGCCGCGCGGACATGGCGGCCCTGATAATTGGCATGGACGGCCAACGTAGAGTGCAGCCAGGTCCGCGGGATATTGAGGGTCTCGGTTAGAAACTCTTCGAGATCCGGGTCGATACCAATACTGTCGTCGTCGGCCGCGATGGTGGCGTGAGAATCAGTGAAATCACCAGCGGAAGCGGTAAGGGCCGAAGGGAGGTGGCGGCTAAGAAGGGCCAGGATGTGGTCACGCCGGGCGGTCGCGTCTGGGAGGAAGAGTAGCACGTAGGCCGCCCACTGCCATTCTCCGGCCGTCTCGAGTTGCCATGCGTAGGCGGCGCCCAGGCGATCCGCTGCGTGGCTGGTCACCACGGGGTGGGCCTCGCCATCGTCGCGGACTGACCCGTCAACGAAATTGGTCAGGCCGTAGACACGCACCAACAACTGGTAGAGTGCCCAGCTCACACGCACATCCAGCGGAGACGGTGCGTAGCCGCTTGGTGCCAGGGCCCGTTCCAGGTAGTAGTTACGATCGGTATACAACTTGAGCAGAAGGTACGGCGTGCTCCACTGGTTGTTGCCTTCGTGCCGCTGCGCTGTCAGCAGGTCGTCGTTACCGCTGCCGCCGTCTTCGGTAGCCGACCACCACCAGGGGCGGGGCGCAGCGACCAGATGGTGGCCAGCCGGATCCACATCGTTGTCCACGGCCTGCTCGAAGCGGTTGATGGCATACACGAGAGACGTCGGGGCCGCCTCGTCCATTTCATCGTCCACGTCGACCATGTCCAGCTGGTCACCGTACCACACGTAAGCAGCCAGAGCTCGAGGCCAGTCCAGGCCCTCGCAGGTATGGAAGGCATAAGGGGCACCGGGGGCGGTACTGGCCGCGAACCCAAGGTGACCCGCGAGTAGCTCATAAACCCGGCGGTACCCGGCGTCGACCAGGGGAAGCGTATCGGAAGCGGTCCATTCGGCGAGCTGGGTAGCAATGGCCTCGCGGAGAGGTCCGTGGGCGTCGCCTATTTGGGCAATCAGGGTAGCAAGTCGATGGTCACGCACACGGCCGGCCAGTTGCACAGCGGTCGGGAGACGCCGGCCTACGAGGAGGTGAAACAGGGCGCGAGCCCAGTCCTGGCGGCTCAGGGCGGCCGTAACCTCGCGATGTGTCTCGGCCTCGCCGGCCGCTTGCAGCCACTGCGTAAACCGGGCCCGACGGCGCAGAAACTGTGCGTGGTCGGCTACGGGACGATCCACCCCCGCAGGCGTGTCTGGGAGCGGGTCGAAGAGGGCGGCACCGAGCTTCCAAATCAAGGGTTCCTCGGGATTGGGTGAGCCCGTGGCCAGGGCCTCGGCCAGATGCGTGAAGCGGGCGGAGGAACGCAGACGGGCCCGAGGCACACCCGCCTCGTCCTGATCCACGTCGGTGTGCTCGAGTTGTGCAGCCAGGAGGGACCGGTGCACGGCGGCACCCGTGCCCGCAGCCACCACGGCTGGGGCTTGTTGCGGGGTCGAGCGTAGCGCGAGTTGGGCCACGGTGATCACGGTGGAGGTAGATGGCACGGTGATACGATTGAGGTGCCTGTCAGCCGCCGCGATGAATGACCCACCGCCCACGACCAGACGACCACCGGGACCCCAGCCGACGCGGAAGGAGCGGCCCAGCATGGTGCCGGCGTCGGCCACTAGGTGGGCCTTGTTGGTCAAGAGGGACCGGGATGCGGCAACACGCTGCGGGCGGTAGGGTAGCTCACGGGGAGCAGTGAACTGTACCGAGTCCTGCAGGCGCGACGAGGAGTCCATGAGGGAGCCATCGAGCAGGTGGCTGGGAGCCGGGCGCGCATCGGGGGCCTGTAGCAAAGGGCGTGGGTAAAAGTGGGGGGATGGATTAAGAAGAGAGGGCAAGAGGGTGTTGCAGGTTAGTATTGGAGCCAAGTTGCGTCGCCAGGTATAGTGTCACGAATCTGGAAAATAACTCCACAGAACTACGTCAAGGCCCTAAATGATAGCCTAAAAGAAAGGTAGCGGTGGAATGGAGGACGGTATCGGCCTGGCGACCCGCGGCACACTTTATTGACAGGGCAAAGAGGAGGTAAAAGGGTGGGCCGCCAGGCACGCGTAATTGAATGAAATGAGAAAACGAGGCGATCAAAGGCGAGCGGTGGGGACAATAAAAGGCGTAGGAGGGGGATATCAAACTAAACTGTGGTGAAGTCAGGCAGTAAAGGGGCCTGGTGACCATCAACTTACTCCAAACAAGGTGGCCGATGGGTGAGGACGTGCCGCCAGACCCGAGGTCGTTGACGAGGCGGAAGGGACCGCGGCGGGAAACAGTGTCTTGGCTGTATCCCCCGCGCCCAGGTAGGCCCCGACAGGACTATCGACACGGTCACGCTTGAGAGACGGCCGGGCTTCGGCGGCAAACTCGTGGTGGTGGTAGCGGTGGGGCTGCGGGGTGGTACCCAAGTCGAGTAGACGCTGGCGGCGCGTCGTAGTCATGGGCGGCGTTGCGTACACCGAGCGGCCACCAGGACTGGCATGGGCGTCCGTGGCCATGTCGCTGTCTTCCTCGTCTAAGGAAGAGGAGTCTAGGTCACTATCGGCGGGCTGCGGTGGGACTGCAGTCGAAGGGGACGCTGCGCCCGTGCTATCGGCCGACATGGTGTGGTCCGGACGGGTCTTGGCGGCCAAGAAGGACGCGCCCAGGCGACTCGGGCCCACGGCGGCGGCCGGCCCGCGACCAATCTGAAGGTGCTTGCGGCCGGTGGCGGGGGCGCGCGGCGTGAGGGTGATGGCCGGACGGAGTGGCTGACCACGCTTCGCCGGGCGGCGGGCGTCCCCGGCCATGGGGCCCTCTTCTTCGTCCTCGCCATCCGAGTCCAGACCATAGCGACTAAAATGCTCGACACGGAAAGTCCACACGCCTGTCTCGGGGACAAAGTCGATGAAGGTGGTCTCCGGAATTGTCTTGAGCTTCCGCATCTGACGGATCATTTTCGGGTGGTCCCGGTCAGTGATGGGGTCCCGGGTGGCCTTGTCAATGGGCCAGCACCCTTCTAGAGCGATGACGGCCGGCACATTCAGGCCTTGACCACGTGGCGGCTTGACCGACTCGTCGGGATACACTGTGCAGCGCTGGTGGTCAAAGATGATGATGCCACCGGGTATGTCGGTGAGGTGGTCGACTGTCGTCAGGTCCACGGGCTCCAAAAAGTTAACCTGGCCAACCCCGGCCAGTCCGCACTTAAACCCGGTGACCCGACGTAGCGCCGCTTCGTCCATCCGTCGCAGTTGGTCCAGGGATGGTTTGGTCCAGTACTCGAGTTCTTCCGGGGTATTACCCCTCAGAGTGGGATCGCCCTCTCCGACCTCGTCCTCACCGACGTCCGCCAGGTGAGACGCGGTGGATTCATCGGCGTACGAGTCCGTGCCCAGGAAGCTACCGCCGGACACATCCGTGTCACCGTGGCGGGCCGACACGGGCGTACGGGATCCAACAGATCCGCCAGCCAGCGAGGCGATGAAGCTGCTGCCGGGCTGGGTGGCCGCGCTCTCAAGGCTGGGGTCGAACGACACGCGCGGTGTACGCGGGGTCGGGGTCCCACCCATGCCGGTCGAGGGGCGCGGGGTGCGAGCGTTCAGTGGGCTGGTTAGACCACCCATAGTGTGACGGGATGCGAGCGGACTGGCAGCCCCGGACCGAACGAATGAGGAGTTGAGGGCGCCCCCCGGGGTGCCGTGACCGCTGGGTGCCAGGGTGGTTAGCCCCGAAGGCGACCCCGAGTGAAGCGGGCCGCCGAGGGACTTGCGTACCATCAGTTTCTTGACGCTGGGGCGGGGTACGAAGGAGTCGGCGAGGGAGGTGACGTTTGCGTCGTCTAGGCTACCGCGCAGTCCAACCGGACCAGGTGAGCTGGTCAGCGAGCTCTGGTAGGGTGAGTTGGTCACGCTGAGCGGGGATGCCGCAGCGAACCCGCGTAATTTGAGTCGGTTGGCGGTGCGCGGAGTCAGGCGTAACTGCGGCGTCAGCGGGAGTTTCTTGGCGGCGGAGGAGGCCCCCACTGGCGTGCCCGTCGCGGTGCTCGGGCCACTTGACTTGAGTGGTGTGGCGGCCAGGTTGGCGCTGCTGGCCGCGCCGAAGAGTGGGTTGCGCCCGTAGGGGCTCTGGTCGACGCCAGCCTTTAAAGAGCTGCCGCTACCGCCCTGGCCGTGCTGTGGGGTGGCTAGCAGGCCGGAGGTACCAGTGCCCAGACCGAATCCACCCGCGGCACCAAAACCACCGGCCGCTGTACCCGCATTGGCATTGTTGGTGTTGCTAGCCGCACCCGTCCCGAACAGGCCGGATCCGCTGCTGCTGGTGCCAGCGCCAAAACCTAGGCCGGTATTGGAGCCGAATCCAAGCGTGGTAGTGCCTGCAGGCTTGCCAAAGAGGCCTCCCGCGGCAGAAGGCTGAGAGGTCGCTGCCGTCGAGCCGGACATGCCGAATAACGGACCAGTCCCCGCCGAAGAGGCCGGGGTCGTCTGACCAAAGGGTTTGGCGGCCCCGGCGCCACCTAAACCGAAAAGCGAGCTGCCTCCCACACCAGGAGTAGCCGCGCTGGAGGTCGACTGACCAAACAGGTTCCCGGTTGTTCCGGCGCCCGAGGTGGCCGCCCCGAACCCGCCCAACCCTGTCCCGGTGTTGCTAGTGCCGGTTCCCATTCCGAATCCAGTGGCCTGGCTGGTGGCTGGTGCGGCGGCACTACCGAACCCACCCAAGCCGGCGCCCGAGGTTGCCGTGGAACCGAACGCGCCAAAAGACGGGGTTGGCTTGGCGGCGGTCGCGGATCCGAATCCCCCGCCAAAACCGGTGCCGGCGGCCGGGGCAGAGCTGGTACTCGCCCCACCGAAGCTACCAAATGCATTGGAGGCCGGGGCACTCGAGGTGGCAGCCCCGAATCCGGTGTTGGTGGTGGTACCACTACCGAAGCCCGGGGTGGTGTTGGTCGCGGCCCCGAAGCCTGAGCCACCAAAGGCGGGGGTGGTGGTCGCGTTATTGGCCGCACCGAAACCGGAGCCACCAAAGGCTGGGGTGGGGTTGGAGGCGGCCGATCCAAAAGCCGGGGTCGTGTTGGTCGCGGAGGACCCGAATGCTCCGCCCCCGAAGCCCGTTCCCACGGCGGGGGCACTACTGGTCGCGCCGAACCCGCTGCCGCCACCGAAGGCCGGGGTGGTAGTGTTGGCCGCGGCACCGAAGCCCGGGGTGGGGTTGGCGGCGCCGAACGCGCCGCCAGCGCTAGCACCACCGAAACCGGTGTTGGTCGCTGCAGGGGCTGCTCCGAATCCCGTGGAAGCAGGCTGGCCGAATGCCTGGGTGCCGGCTGCGGGACCCTTGCGGTTCTGCTGGTAGTCCTGAACGCGGAGTTCCTCAGGTGAGTAGTTCTGGTAGGCTTGCATGGCGGAGATGCTCTGAATGTACTCCCGAAGGTTGTTGGGCAAGATGTCGACGTGGGCAGAATAGGGCGGATTGGCGGTGCCGTTGGAAGCGCCGGGTTGACCAAAGCCAGGCGTCGCGGTGGCGCTGGCACTGCCGAAGGCCGGAGTCGTCGCGGCTCCGAAGCCCCCCGTGTTACTCGTGGCGCTGCCGAAAGCCGGAGTGGTGGAGGGTCCGAAACCGCCAGCGTTGGATGCGGAGGCCGACCCAAAAGCGGGAGTGGTCGTGGCCGGAGCGCCGAAGGCCGATTTAGCCCCGAAGGCAGGCGTGGTGCTGCTGGTAGCGCCCCAGCCGGTTCCAGCGGCGGTGTTGGTGGTGCTGCCGAAGGCCGGAGTGGTGTTGGTGGTATTAGTAGCACCCCAGCCGCCGGTATTGCCTGTACTGGCCCCAAAGGACGGCGTTGTATTGCTCGTGGCACCCCAGCCAGCGCCGAGCGTGGAGCTCTGCTGCTGCGGTGGCTGGCTACCGAAGGCCCCGCCACCAAAGCTGTTGCTGGCGCCAGTACCTGTGCCGAACGGGCCGCCGGTGTTACTGTTGGTATTAGCGGCCTGGCCGAAGCCCGATGAGCCGAAGGTGGCGCTCCGGCCGAATGAAGAGTTGTTGTTACCGCCAAACATGGTAGGAGGGTCAGTGAAACAGTTTAAAAAGGAAGGCAATAACGCTGAGTGGAGGGGGGAAGTGAGTTGGCGGTGAAATCGAGCCGTGGATCGCAGACGATCGGATTACAGACACGCGCGGCTGGTGAGAGCCTGGATGCGGTTAAAATAAGTAACTGGCCCGCACACTGCTCTTGAAATGATGCAAAGAGGCAGGGGGCCGCAAATAGGGAAATGGCAGAGGTCGTGAATGGAAACAACAGATGGTAAGGCTGGTGATCCAAGTGGCAGGCTGCCTTGGTTCGCGTAACGGGACAAAGTTGACCTGGAAACGGCGTCGGAGAAACGGTGGGTGATTTGGGACGAAGGCAGCTGGGCGGAGGTAGAAAACTGGGCAGGCATGGCTGGGTGAGGCGTAGATGGTGATGGTAAGGTCACGAAACGCCCCCCACGGGGTATGCAACTTACCCAGCTGATTGGCCCTTATCCCGTCAGAGTGCGGGTGGTTGCTGCTGATGGGTTCAGCACCATGGCTTGTGGTCGGAGAGCTTTCCAAGTGAACGTTGATGGCGTGGGTCTTTAAGGAAGGCACTGAAAGTACAAAGACCCGAAAATGTCACAGGTGCACGCTCGGCGGACGAATCCGTCTCTTAAATGGCTTCCCCTGCATGATGCGTGGTAAGGCGGAACCAGGGAGCAGCCGGGGCGGCAGGGTGAAGAAGGTATACCGGGCCGACTAACGGCTCTCGTGGCGGTGGCCGCTTGGTCCTCCCTCCCGCGGCTACGGCTGCGGCCGTCAATTCTTAAGCCTGGGCCCTGGCAGGCTTCTTAGGGCTGCCACCACCAGCCAGAGTACGAAGAAGAGTCTAAGTTGGCATAGAGCTTAAAGCCGGCTCGGGGCACGCGTAGGGTGTCTGAGCTATGACATGCAACCAGGCCCACATATATAATTGAGCAGAGGGTTCCATCAACTATACATATAGGAGCCTGGGACGAACGGAGCAATGCTGAGAATGGAACTTTAATCCATCGGTCGCCTAGTGGTTTCGGTGACGGTTGCAAATAAAGTCTCGCCTTTTTCTCTTTAGCTCATCAGCACTAAATGTAATGGGTAGATAGGAACCCTAGTGCCGTACGTTGATGGTGCTTTTAACAGCAATAGAGCCCCCTTTACGATTCTGTCCCGCTGGTCGACGTAGGTTTTAGGCTATGGCCCGATTGCCGGTTGACCTTTTAGGCCAAGGAAGGCAAGAAGCAACCCGGCACGAGTAAATCACGTGATCGAACCATTCCTTCTTTGCAATGTTTAGCGGTGGAGATCGGAACCCATCGCCGTGAGGTCCTGAGCGACGGGCCAAGTGAACCGAATCCCCCGTCAGCGGTCACGAGGAAGCAGCAACTCTAACTCGATCGACTGTGCTGCCGGGGTTAGCGGCGTCAATGATCTCTTGGCTGCTCCATACCTCCCACATTCGCTTGGGGGCATAATCTACCAATGTCTTGTTCTGTCTGAGATTCAATATTTCCGTGCACTGCTTCATCCTTCTACACTCTTGCACCTACCCTGGTAATCTGGCGTGCTAACCTTACAGTCTCGAATTCCCCTTGGACGATTGTTGACCATGACCTCCTCCGCCTACATCACCGAATACATTGACCATGACGAGCTGGCTCGTCTGGTCCGGGACCCGTCCAACGTCCCAGGCAAGGACTACTTAGTCATCGACGTGCGTACCGACGATTACGCCGGGGGACACATTCCACACGGCCTCAACGTCCCGGCTCACCAGTTCCGCGACTTTGTGCCTTACATTCTGACCAACTACGCCACCGTGCCACTCTTCGTGGTGCACTGCGCCCTGTCCCAGGTCCGCGGTCCTAAATCGGCCCGCATCCTGCGTGAAATTCTGGCGGACCGTGCACCAACTGGTCCCGACGCAGTTAAACCGCAGGTCAAGGTCTTAAGGGGCGGCATTACCCAGTGGGTCCAGGAGTACCGTAACGACGCGCAGCTGATTGCTGAATTTGATCATGAACTGTGGGACGGCGAACGCGATTATTAGGCAATGGGGAGCTTGATGGCCCTAGCTGGATCTAGGTGCCCCTTCAGGATAGCGGTTGACCAGCGTTGATCCCCACGGCGAAAATGCCCGAAGTAACGGGACCAGATAAATGAACTATCCTCTCCACCTCGGCTCGGGTGAAAAAGCTTAGTACCAGTAGTAGAAGTGCATTGATATATTTGTCCAGGGACTTGGCCTCTTACTATAATACACCGATCGTTGGATACACATTGCTTAATAGGGAATCCGGTATCGTGCCTCAGTCATCGCTAGCGTCATCCAAAGGAGGTTGGAGCGATTGCACGTAGGTGTGGATCTCTGGGTACTGCCTGGCGATTCGAGCTTTGAGCTGCCTGAAGGATGAAATTCGAAAGCGGGGGCGATAAGAATGGTCAGGGCCTAATCTTCGGCTCATATGGTTTCTTTCGGAAGGGGGGGAGGACAGTGGTTGGCCCGGGCGTCCAATACCTCCAACCACCTATCACTCACCTGATGCGCCGAAAGATAGTGTCGATATCAGTGCGCAGGGCTCTGGCGGTGCGCGTGTGGGTTTTGAGGCGGTGGTTGAGCGCCTCGTAGCAGCTCTCGCTAAGCACGTTGAATTCCGCCAGCTCCTCCTTGGCCCGGCGGAGGGATGCTTTGCTGATATATTTCAATGTAAATCAGGTTAAGGGTGTGCGGCCACGATACGATGTTCAGTAAAGGCTGTTCCCTCAGGTATCCAGTTAAGGAAGCGCGGAGTTGGTAGACCCGAGGTCATACGGCTGCGCGGTTTACCTTGCTTCTTGCTTCCTCACAAGTGCTTCGACGCGGTCGGCGCTCAAACTGTCTACTACGGCATGCAGGACTGCCCCAGACTCGGCGTCAGACTCTGCTGGCTCTCCACTGGATGGTATATGCGGGGAGAACGGCGGGCGGAGATCGTTGGGGGGCGAATTGAGGGCCGAGGGCTGATCGTTCTCATCGGGGACAGTGAAGTCGCATTCGAAAAGTCCTAAGCTATTGTGTCGCTGGGCTGAGAGGCGGCTGGCGCCAACACCAAGACGATTTAGACCGGATGGGTGAGGGTTCATGCCTAGTGGGTAGACGGTATAAGGAGGGAAACAATGCGAAAGGACATGGGTTGGAAGTTACTGGGAGTTCTAAGTCAAAATGTCAGTTGTAGGTTCAGCTCAGCCAGTGTGGCGGCAGTAGGCGGGCCATGCCTGGGGAGGCAGCGTGACACCAGTCTACCGGAAGCCTCGACCGTCCTGAACGCCAATAAAGCCTTGTTTATACAGTTTATTATTTATCAGGCTTACCACTCCTAACTGCACCAATCGTCTATGCATAATTATACCGGTGGCTACACGGGCACGCTGTCCGTGGCGACCACCAGTGACATTATCTCCTCTTCTTCTTGTGGGGTGACCACTAGGGCCAGTAGATCCCGGGCCTTTTCGACTAACCCCTGGAGAAGTGTCGACTCGTCGTGACCAAAGGCGAGACGACTCACCACATCAACGTATCGATAAAACAACGGCGTGGTTTCCCGGGATGCCTCGGACGCAGCGGGCGTGGGAGTCACAGACGCCGGGACGAGAAGCGAGGGCGAGCGCATCAGCGGCGCACAGGCTTGAGGGCACTCGGTGAGCAGGGCATGGAGAAAATTGACCAGGTCGACCACAAAGTGCTCGCGCCGCGCGCAGGGCACGGCGAGCCCGACGGTATAGTCGTAGGTCGTGCGGAGAACCTGGACCAGCGCGGTAACCAGCGTGTTATGATTGAGCACGGCAGTAATAGCGAGGGTAGGATTGCATCGGAGTAGGACCAAAAGGGTACGTACGACCTCAGACTGGACCGCCAGTGATACGGCGGGCACCAAGAGGCAGGCCAGGGTCGTCAGCAGACGGTCGAGTTCCACAGTATTTGTGGTGAGCGCAGTCCGGCGGCCCTCGTCCAGGATAAGGCACTGTAGGACGGCGAGATGACGAGTCAGGACCGAGTTGGGTAGGTGGATACTCAGGACCTGGGCGATAAAGGCCGGGCGGACCAGGCAGGCGGGCGGGTCGATTGTTTTCAAGGCCAAGATCGCGACCCATTGTGCAAACTGTTCGAGTAGGGCCATCCGCAAAGGATCTTTGATCCGGGCGTCTGCAGCGGGGCGAAGAGTATGGGTCGCAACAGCCTCAATAGGTAGCGATACCAGGGCCGGGGGCGCTGTCATAGCCCGGAGTAAGGCATCGTCGAGCAAGCTTAGCGTGGTACTGCTAAGAAGGAGGAGGGAGCAGGAGAGGTCCTGGGGGTAGAGATAGGGGGGAGGGAAGGTGCGTGCAGGGTAGGATAGGAGCCAAGGACAAAGGTTCAATCGATTAGTTTGGCGGTCGCTAGGGGTGGCCGATGAGATGAAGGATTGCTCCAGGAAGATCACAGGCGGAGTTCTGGTACCCTGCAAACCATGGCAGGCAGCGGGGGGTTTACCTTGGCTGGGTCAGGCACTGACTGGTTGAGGGTGGTGGTAAGCGCGGAGGAGATGTACGTTGCGAACCGGGTGGCGCTGTCCGCCGTGCAGGGCCTCCCACGGTAGCAAGACACTTCGTAGGTCACCTCGGCGAATAGAGTATTCGTGGCGGCGACATTGCAGTGGATACTAAACCGGTTATACATGGTGTGCAGCTCATGCAGGAGCGCAGCAGTCTGCAGCGGCTGTACGGAGCTGTGAGTTCCATCAGAAGGCACCTCAACATCGACGACAGGTCGCGTTGGAGATGCCGGACTTGTCAGAGCTGTGGTCGCGGACTGGGGTGCTTTGGTGAATGTCAGCGGTGAAGCCTTCGCGGCACTTGTCAGATCCGGCCCCGCTACTTGTGGCGGGGTCTGTGGTTGCGGGGGCGGATCGGTGGACACGCCCACGGACACGGTCATTACGTGGCCTCGCTCAGGTGTGGATGGATGGGTGGCCGACGGGGTCGGACCGTAGAATGCGCTCACGTCTAAGAAGCCATTCGGGCTACCCACTACTGGTGGCACGGGCGAGGATGGTGGTGGGTGAAGGTGCGTGGCCACGGCGGCCGGGATCCCCCGCGGCGTGAGGCTACGTACTCGGCGGGCCGTGTGATCCCCGGGCGACGCCAGCGGCCGGGCGGCGTTACCACCGATACCGCCGCTCATTTGGGCGGCGGCCAGTTCCTGTTTCTTAAAATTCAATTCGGTTTTAACCTTATCCAGTTCGCGCAACAGGATCGCCTTGTCATGATCTTTCTCCGCCAGCCTGTCGGTGAGGGCGCGGGCAGCGCGCTCTTGTAACTGGGTGTTCTCAGCTTCAGATTTGACCAGTCGCCGACGGATAATGGCGATCTCGCCCTCGTGAGTATACTTTTGTGTAAGCAGCGATTCCTTCTCAGTCGCTGCCCGGCGGTTTTCTGCCCGCAGCGCATTAAGTTCCTCACGAAGAGCGGCCAGTTCGTCACGTTCGGGGCCATCCGTACGACCCGGTGCGGGCGAGATCAACCCCGAGGCAGACGGCTGGCGGCTGGTTAGGGTGGAAGGCGGCGGAGGCTGGGCAGCCGGAGACCCCGGATAACCCAGAGGTTCGCCCGATACTGACGGTGTGGGGGGGCGGGGCAGACCGGGGCGGTGTCGAGGGATCGGCGGTTGGGCTGGTAACGGTGGCGGTGCCTGTTGTGGTGGTGGTTCTAAGCCGGATTCGTTTTGTGTGGCACTAAACTCCTCTTCGGTAGTCCGAATCAGTCGCTCAAAGGCGTCGTCCCATTCCAGCATCGCGTCTAGCTCGGTCTCCTGCCATTGGGAGGTGGCGGCCGAGAACGCCGTGGGCTGCATCCCGCGGATGGAGTCTTGAGCTAGGGCCTTTGTGTGACCGTGGGTCAGCGAATCAGCCAGAGTAGATTCCACCCGACTACTATGGGACCGGAAGGCTAATACCGACGGTGGTTTGGGCGTAGTGGGTGTTGTAGCCTGGCTCTCCCTTGGGGTCCCTGCCGCCGGGGATTCGGCCGGACGTCCGTCTGTGGGAGGTCGTTCCGCAGCCGGCATAGTAACAACACGCTGGCTGTTGGGCGAAGGGAGATAGGGTGGTGCTGAGCGGAGGAATTGGTTGGTAAGTGTGCAAATCCTATTGTGAGAAACTGGTCGGTAGGTATTGCCTGAGCGGGGAGTCCGGCGACCGGATTCGGAGAGAAGGTGGGCACATTTCCCCCAAGGCACACAAATAAACGAAATAAACAAACGACGCAGAATGGACGTATAGGCGAAGGCGCAAGCTCAACACGACTAGTTCCTGAGTTAATATTGTGTCAGGTGGCCCTAAAACGGTGTCGAAGCTATCCACAAAGGATGAGCTACGGCCGTCATGTCAATTAATAAAAAAATACGGCATCCACTCCTACCCCTGCTCCGCAGCAGAAACGTCCGTCATTTCGGAGCTCATACCTCGCCAGTGTGCCTGATCCATGTTACGCCACTTGGTGGCCCCGAAAAGGGGTTGCTTGAGCGTAAGCTAATACGACCAATGCTAGTCATATCAAACGGTGCTGCTGCCGGTAGACTTGAGGGGCGTCTATTACAAAAATTTGGGTTATTGAGACATATCAGACGGTTCAAAGTACATTGTCTACTCTACTCCCCATCAGACACCTCCAAGGCATCAGTCAGGCGTTCCTCGGCAGCGGGTATGTGGGCCGTGTCCCTCGGCTTCTTGGCGCCCGCGGAAAACGCTGCCAGCGTGGATTGGGCCGGCCGCTTCCGAGAGTCTTTACCCGACCCGGCCTTGTCCGCCACACCATCGGCCTGCATCAGGTCGTCCACGGCATTGAAAAAGCTGTTGCCACGCGGGATATGGTCTGTGTCGGACGGATCCGCCCCGCTTCGGGCGTTCGGGACCGCCACCGCAAAGGGATTGGCTGCAGCCGGCAGGGGGAGGGGCAGACGCCGCGTTACCGCAGCGGGGGTCACGACCATTCCACCTGGAGTAGACGCTCGTGATACGTTGACCGGGGCCGGCCGGACGCTGGTGGGGGCCGGGATCGACGGGCGGCCGAGCGGCGACGAAGGCAAAGTTGGGGAGGCTGCAGCGGAAAGGTGAGCGGGGGTGACTCGGTGGGCTGGCCGACCATTGGTCACAGAGCGGACCGGGCCTACCTCCTCGTCGTCATCCGCTTCGTCCTCATCATCATCAGTGAATTTAGCCTCCTTAATCAGGTTCATGCGTTCGGCCAGGGCCGGGTAGCGGTGGAACATGGCAATCTTGATAGCCGCGTCAACCGATTTGGGAAGGTGTAGCAAGGTAACCAGGTCTAGCGCGCGATGGATTCGGTCGGCCTTGCAGGCGCTCTTTAAGCGGTAAAATTGCATGGTGATGGGTTGAGAAGCCGTCGTAACGGTTCGTTAGCGAATGGGAATGGTCACCAGGCCCGGTGCGCCTTGCGTCGGCTTCTTTCTTAAGGTGCATGAAACTATGGACTTACCTGGATGAGTTGGAGGGCCAGTTTGTCCTCTTGCAGGTATTCTCGGAGCACGCTCGGCTTCGAGGCGCTAAAATCTGCGGGGGTTCGGGGTGGCGGGGCTAGAGGGTCCTCCTGCTGATTGGCGGTGAATATGGCGGACCGGACCAGCCGCTCTTCGATCTGGGTGGCCGTCCGGTCACCCAGGAGCAGGGGTACTTTCAGATCGACTTGGGTGACGAGCGGGCGGGGTACCATGGGGACGGGTGGGGGTCGGGTGAGAGTATAGCGCGGCCCCTTGCTACGAGATCGGCCGCGGTGGGCATCGTTCCGTTTGCACAGGACGCCGCTGACCTGGGTGCCGGTAAACCCGACCACCCACAGCCAGTCGTCGGACGCGGCGGGCTCCGAGTGATCAGGCTTGCTGTCCTCAGTCTCCTCGACATCACTCTCCTGATCGCCAGGGATTTTAGGGGCTGGGACCCGGCCGTCCCATACCGGGGCCCACTGGGCCTGACCTGGGACACGATATCGGTCGAGGATAAAGAGGGTGCCACGGGTATCATAGACTGCGGGGACCTGGGTATCGCTGAATCCAGCCCACTGGATGCTGACGTTGTTCGGAAGCGGGAGAGTTCCGCATTGGATCTGCGCCCGGCGCTCGGCGTCGTAGAGGAGGTACCCTAAGCCATCGCCGGTCACCGCCTGGTGGATCATCAAAAAGTACGGGCCTCCACCGGCCAGGCACACCGGGCGGGTGGGCACGGCGCACACGGCAGACTGCAGGCCACTGCTAGAGAATACGCGAAGGTAGCCCTGGGTGGTGACCACAGCCGAGTACGCAGTGGCGATGCACAGGACTGCAGCGCTCTCCCCGACGGGGAGCTTGTACAACCAGTCGCTCTTGGCCGCCCAACTCTCGAAGGGGCGGTAGGAGACCAGGCTGGGCTCTTCCGGAGTGGCCTCAGTACCGAACAAGATGCCACGTTCGCCCAGTGAGGCCAGCGTGAAGCGGTAGTGATCAGTGAAGTGAAAGTCACGGTGCAGCGCCTTGTCGTGGAACTCCACATTAACCGTGCAGTGTGTCTCGTGGTCGATGGAGGCCACGTGACCTATCATGCTGAAGGCCAGGAACCGGCGCTTGCCTAGATAGGGCGTGGTGCCCGGCTGGAACCGTGGATGGATCACATCGGCGCGGGCCTGGCGGCTGGCACGGGGTGCTTGGCGGTGGCCGGGGTCGTCATCCTCGACGTAGCGGTGGCTGGGTCGTGGGGCCACCACCCGTTCGTCGTCGCCGTCGTCTACGATAAAACTGTCCAGGTCTGAGCCGCCGTCCAACGCCATCGGGTCCTCGTTGGGTCGCATAGAGTCGGTATCGCTCTCGAACAGGCGGTCCAGTTGGACGGAAATATTGGCGGGCAAGCGGGCGGTGGGTTGGGGGGCGAATTCGTCGACCGGCATGGCGGCGGAGACCTTGGCTAGCGTGGCGGTCGTGTCCGGCTGGTGAGGGGGTGGGAGACCGCTCTCCACAGGTATCACCTCATCCCAGATGGTGAGCATCCCTAGGGAGTCTGTCAGCGCCAAAATGTTGGCTGTCGGACTCCATGCTGCATGGGAGAGGGGTACAGCGTACTGGTCGTGGAATACCGAGGTCTGTTTACGGACGTGCCACAAAACGAACCCACCCTGGGTATCGGCGGTGGCTAGGTAGGTCCCGTGGGGCGACCAGGCGCACTGGGCCACGGGGGCCTTGTGACGACCCACGAGTTGGAAGGCCGGCTGCCAGGTATCGGGGTCGTACAGGGTCACATTATTCTGCGGGGTAGGGACGGCCAGCCAGGTCCCTTTGGGGTGCCACCGGACGGCCGTAGTGTGTGCGGAGTCAGGGTCCGAACGGGCGGCAATCTGCGGAAGGTACTTGACGAGCGGACGGACATCATCGGCGTAGTTCCACACGCGTACGGTGCCTTCGCTATCCAAGGTGGCCAGGAGGTCGCGGGTTGGATGGAAACTGAGGGACCGTAGGGACGTGTCATGGCCCTTGAGGGTGAGGGTCTGCGTGGCGTTGTCCGTCTGGACCAGCCGAACGAGCTGGTCGTCTGTGGCTAATCCCACCCACTTGCCATCGTGGCTGAGCCCTACATCGCGGACGGGCAGGGCCGAACGGGCGATCAGGGCGCGATAGTCTAGGGACGGGTAGTCGTACAGGACGACCGAGTGATCCTCCGACCCTACGGCTAGGAAGGTATTAGCCACTGCGAGGCCCGTGATCGAATCGGTCTGGGACTCGAGGGTACGTGAGTCCAGGTCGCGCAGGTCCGGGGCGGTCTGGAACACGCGCACCAAGCAGTCGGCGCCGCCTGTGAAAATGTGGCTAGTGGAGGCAAAGTGAGAGGGCAATGATTGGGTTACTACCTGGCGTGCCAGGGCTTGTACAGGCCGGTTGGTCAAAGGGAAGGGCGCAATCGCGCGGCCGTGGGTGCATCCGCTCTAAGCCTACGATTGGCGCACCCGATACGTGTTTCCTTACCTGCCGTCGGCGGAAAACTGGACGGGGCACTGGCCCTCGATGTGAGCGAACCGTGGCTGGAGATCCGCAAGATGGTCCGGCATGACGGAGCGTTTAGAGTTGGGCTGTGGAGAGACGTGGGTGGACGGCGTTTACTCAAATGCCAAGCTAAAGTTATCTGGATTCAAATCGAAGATTGATAATAGCGAGCGCAGGCTGTGGAATTGACGGCATGAGAGAGTAGTGGAGATTCAGACACCCACAGCCTTGTCAGCGCCAAAGTGTGGCGAGGTGACCCAACCGTAAACAAACAGACTAGCCTGGACCCTGCGCCAGCAAATTATGATTGGTCCACTTATATTCGGGGTTGCGCTTATAACTTTTGTAATCGTACGACGTCCTCTAGTGCTCAGTGTTAAGTGCCGACCCTTATGTTATGGATATCCTGGGCCGAGCGATAAGGGTAGACTGACTAAGCAAAATATCTATTGATGCTTAGTGATGTAAGCAGCTACTACGAATTAGGGGAAGTCAGCGCAGGCGTAGTCATCCCAAACACCTCTTAAAGCAAACCTGGTCAATCTGATCATTGTTCAGACCATAGTTTCAAGATACGGTTCGTAGTTCTTTGTCAGCCTATCCAGCCATAAGCCAAGTTCCTGGATAGAACAACGATTCCAATTTAGCACAGCGACTCTGTAATTTTGGTGGTCAATAAGTAGGCCGCTTCCCCGTACAGAACAGTCTCGCGGTAGAGATCGGCCAGAAACCTGCATAGGCCCAACATTAACCGAACCCTCCTTTGAGCTTTGCTTAGACTCCCCACATGCATCGTTAAGCAGATAAAACGCACATGTCCACCTTCTCTGTCAAGTCCAATCTGGCCGTGGACGAGTGGCTTCATTTCATTTAGCCCTACTGAGCAATATTCCTAGTGTGTGGTGGGGGGGCTTCTCTTCCCGCAGCCCCTTCGAAAACAAAGGCACCCGCCCTCCTCCTCCTCTCTGTAACGTACGGGTTTGTTTGAGAGCCATCAATCTTCTTGCTCTGAGCAATACCATCTGCATTGATGGATTAGATAGCTCTGTCATAAGTAAAACTACCCTAGAGGAAACTAAAGGCTCATAGCCAGCGAATTAAAGACTAAATAACTGACAGGCTTATTAAACTGGAACGTGTTAAGCGAGGGTTGGTTGATTGTGTGGTAGATTTCTGTTATCGAGTGGCGACCACGCAGGGTCTTTTATATCGAGGGGTGTTCTGCATCCATTGTAATGGCTATCGCTTGGGTTGGGAGGATTCAATGGACGACAGTGCGTGGTGGGGTTAGCGCCAAGGCGAAATATGAAGGCGGTTGTCAAGCTGCCGGAGCTATGAAGAGGAAGTCTGATGGAAACTAGGCCCTAAAAGGATCGAGGTGGAGGCGCCTGTCAAGGAAATGGTGATGTCCAACAGATCAGGAAGGTTGGTGTCACGGGAAAAGGATATTATGTATGTCAAATAGGGAAGATAGACAGAGAAAAGGGGTGGAGATACCACAACATACTCGGCTCAGTAGTTTAGGGCGTGCCAAATGCTGTGAATGCGCTACGTAGAGGTTTGGACAAGAGAACTTGAGTCGGGGGTTGGGAGGGGCCATGGTGCGATAGTGGCAACAAAGTCAAGGTGGAAAATAGAGTCATGCCAGGGGTGGCGAATCGGCGATGGACAAGCAGGTATACTGGCTGTTTGTCAAGGAGCCAAGGAGTGCAGCTGGAAAATGCCGTCTGAAGAAAGAAAATGGGCCGAGTATTGAAGCATAGCAGCTAGAGTGGTTTGGGTGAAGGCCGGTTAACAGATCAGGTGGTAAAAATCTGCACCAAAATGTGAATATAGAACAGGTGTGATTCCAACAGGCAGGTAAGTGCAGGCAGCCATTCAGTAAAGAAAAGCAGCCAAATGGGATGGGATGTCGCGAGTGGTTTAAGATGCATGCATTATTATCTGCACCCGGGGTCAAACTCTGTAAGGCGGTGGCGGGCTACCAACCACCAGGCAGCCACACCTGTAGCTGAGAGCATAGGCAATGTGGTAGTATTCGGTATGAGGCTATCTGCCCAGCCGACTTACCTTTAAGGTGCCTTCCCTCCATTACATCGCATGGAGAGTGGCCCAAGTAGCTTGCATTTGTTGCATCTTAGTCCTGCGATAACAGAGCCAGAAAGTTCTGTATGGGCCTGGCGGGGAACGGCCTTTGCGCTGGCACTTCAACTGCGGCTTCTTGTCAGCAGTAGTAGCGGCCTTGCACTTTGCAACCTTAGCAGGTGCCGGACCACCACCACCACCATCATCCTGGGACTTTGCACATTGGAACCACTCTGGAGTCTCACCATTGGCCCGGAGGCTCAAGCGGATGGTGGTGTAGTAAATACACGGGGGTTGAGAATACGATATAAAAGTAAAGGGTTATAGGGCAGTCTCTCATTTATTGAAGTAGCCGGTGGATAGATACTGTATATCCATTCTGGCCTTGACTTCCAACCGTTGATGTGAAGTGGCAGTAGTGATGAATACATCATAGGAAAAGCAGCAGGGAAAAACACAGCAGGAAGGAGACGAGAGGACAATGCAGCATGCTATCCTAAGAACGACTCATCGTAGGATAATGCATCAAACGGTGCAGGTGACTTCGATGGACTCAGCTTATCGTGAGCGTTCCGAATCCAGGTGAGAGGTCGCTGTTAAGGCTACGGTCATAAGTTGGCGATTATTCCGATCACAATCATCAGCAATGGTGGTGAATAATATCCCAGATCAGTTTTCAGCCCAGCCATCAATGGCATTGGCCTAGGCTGGTATGTCAAGTGGAGTCTACCTGGCGCTGTCGGTTCAGCTTGAGGACCTAGCGTCAGCGACCTCAACAACAACAGGCTCAACGCAGGGCTCACCAGTTCTGGCGCAAAATGCGACGGCGCATACTGGCTGGCCACAGCCCGTGCAAACAACGCGTCACCCCAGACGCACAGCTGGCGAGTGGGTAGCACACAATGCCTATCTCAGTAGGCGCAAAAATAATTCTGCTGCTATGCGAATACCTCTTCAAACTACAGTAGGCACATAATCTCTGATCACGTCAACCAAATGAGGTCGCGCCCGTTAGTGGCGGCTTTTGGGCGGAGATTGTAACCTTAAGTCTTTCAGTGACTTTGATGGGCCTGGCCTAGCCCTACGATTTTCCTGGCAGGTAGCTAGCATGGCCAGTCCGGTAGGTCAGAACTTGTCATGTAGTCACGTATCTCAAAAAGAGATCGAGTCGAAGAGAACTGGCTGATTTGAAATTTGGTTGTCGCCGAAGAAATGGCTCAACGACAGCCGATCAGGAGGAAGATGCGGGTTAGAGGTGGGTGTAGAAATTGGTGCTTTGGCTATCCTTTCATTGGGTCAGAATGTGGTGGCCCTATACTCTGAACCGAACCGGCTGAGAAATGGCGTCTGAGCTCGACTGTTCCGCCGCGGCTATCTGTCCATCGTTCTGCCCCACTTCATCCCCACATGTGCACAATGTGGCTAAACGTGAAAGCGTAGATATGATTGGATGGCAGATATAATTCGTTGGCCGCCGAACCCACCCGGCTTCGGATTTGACAAACCATAACGATTGACGGAGTCTTCATATGCAACTAAACGTAAAGGGGGTGGTATATGTGCTTGAATAATGCATAGAGTTGGTCTAATGGCGAACGCCTCTCTCTCAAGTAAGGAGAGCCCATGAAAACCATTACATAGGGGGGCTATAGTGTGGTAGGAGAAGGGCCTCCGACCTGGCCTGTACCGGGCTACGGCCGTCGCGGTGGGCTGAATGAGGGGGTGAGTGTCCTATACCGCGGGTTCCAATGAGATGGAACGGGTCAGCTCCAATAAAAACAGCATACGGCCCCCATATTTACCCCTGAGAGTAAGTGACTCGAGGCGGTGCAGGAGTCACAGAATTTGTCACTTTCTGATATTTACGTGGCAACCTGTCGACCTAATGTGTAGAGGCCAGGAGCGGCAGTATGGGGGGAGGGGGTTCGCGGGTCATGTCTCGCAGGGGCATTGTTTTAGCCAACAGAAGCGGTGGCTGCGTCCGGCCAGGGGCAATGAGCTACCTTCTTAAGGCGAAGCTGGGTATAGATGCTAGATATAGTTATATTGTCAGACGCTCGAAGGTGACTAGTGACTCCCGACCGATTTGAGTGGAAGCAATCCCTGGTGGTCCCTAAACGGCGCGTGAATGATAGCGATGTCGGTTTATTACGACTAGTGCCGAGTCAATGGTCACTCCTGAAGTCCGCCATGCGGATGGTCCGGTGGGGTGGGCTTGAGGGAGTGAGCGTTGGTGCAACAGGCATTGAGAGGGACCTCCAGTGGGCCACGCCTGTCTCCTCCATGCCCTTCATTCTGGCTAGCCCGATGCGAACCGCAATTCTAATTGCAGCGTCGCTGGGCTTGACTCGTCCATTAGGCGCGCACCGGTGCCAAGGCGGGCTTAGCCAGATTTCTAGTGAGAAGAGACAGCCGCCCTGCTTTCCCTCCACCCATTTTTATACCTACCTCTTTACGAAGGCCTCGCCATCCCAACACAACATCCCTTCGTATATAAACCCCGAGCCAGTGCGCTCTACCTGATTCGATACCCCCACACATCACTCTCATCTGCTACCCTGGCAGCATTTTGTCTTCCTTACCCCGCTCTCCCTAATATACATTAACCTTACGATCACAACGGTCGACCCGCCAGGTCTACAACTTATATTCATACGTCAACTTCACAAATCACACCTTAACTCACGACCAATCTAGTAATCTTCGAACCGTCATCATGAAGGTCAACGTTATCTGCATCACAGCTGCCATGTTGGCTGTTCTCTCGGCCCCTGTCCTGTCAGCTCCCATCGACCGTCTTTTCAATGATCTCGTCTGCGTCGATGTCAAGGCTCTGAACGATCATGGTCGTCAAGGGTCTGTCTGCAATGATGGCAATGGCGGCGGTAACGGCGGTGGCAATGGCGGCGGCAATGGTGGTGGCAACGGCGGTGGCAATGGCGGCGGTAACGGTGGTGGCAACGGCGGCGGCAATGGCGGCGGTAACGGCGGCGGCAATGGCGGCGGCAACGGCGGCGGCAACGGTGGTGGCAATGGCGGCGGCAATGGCGGCGGTAACGGCGGCGGCAACGGTGGTGGCAATGGCGGCGGTAACGGTGGTGGCAACGGCGGCGGCAACGGTGGTGGCAATGGCGGCGGCAACGGTGGTGGTCACAACGGTGGTGGTCACAACGGCGGTGGCAACGGCGGTCACAACGGCGCTGGCAACGGCGGTCACAACGGCGGTGGCAACGGCGGTGGCAACGGCGGTCACAACGGTGGTGGCAACGGCGGTCACAACGGTGGTGGTCACAATGGTGGTGGCAACGGCGGTCACAACGGTGGTGGTCACAACGGCGGTGGCAACGGCGGTCACAACGGTGGTGGTCACAACGGCGGTGGCAACGGCGGTCACAACGGCGGTGGTCACAACGGCGGTGGTCACAACGGCGGTCACAACGGCGGCGGCTACCCTGGTAATGGTGGTCACAACGGCGGCGGCTACCCTGGCAATGGTGGTCACAACGGCGGCGGCTACCCTGGCAATGGTGGTCACAACGGCGGCGGCTACCCTGGCAACGGCGGTCATAACGGTGGCGGCTACGATGGCCGCGGCCATGAGCATAAGCAGGAATCTCACCAAAGCCGCAACAAATATGAGTCGAACCAACACAATCATGCCGAAGAATATGTCCGCAAGTGGTAATCACCCTTTGCCATATGTTATCCCAACTCCTCACTTCCCACATCCCTTCTCATTCTTCATTTATTAGCGACCGCGATCACTCTTATCTTCATTCTTTATTGCGTATGTTCAACTCAATGGTCTTGGTACTGAATCACCGATCTTTGCATAATTAAATTCCTAGACCACAACAGCACATTACTAATGGTCACCATTAAGTTTCATATTTATAAATAAGTACCTCATTACCTAGTGTGAAAGCTTGATCGAGCTGAAATGACTCGCACGTGACTTCTCAGGTCAAACGAGATGCGTATATGAATATTTTTTTCATTGAATTCATCTCTGTCCGACATAGTTAGTATTGTCATTACTCGGCCCAAGGAATTAGCGCCTTGTATAGGCGGTGCCACATATTTTGAGACAATCAAACCTCAATGCATATTTAAAATAGTTTCCGCCACTCTTTACCACTCGACGACCTCGCTCTATTTAGCTATCAAGGCAGGCTCTAAAGTCATTTGGCTGGAGCCTGGCTAAATGCAATTGCCAGGCGTTCATAACCACCCCCACTGTGCCGAACTTCTTGCCCCTCAGTCGCTGTTTTCTGTTACTGAGCAGCCAGAAGTCGCAGGGGGCCAGGTCCACAGGACTGTAGGGAGGGGCCGAAAGAAGTTTGAGTTTAGAGGTGATAATGTAGGCCTGGGTAGCTGCAGCACAATGTAGTGGTGCATTATCATGGTAAAGTCGTGGAGGGTAATGGTCCAGACTTCCACGTACCTCCACCCAGGCCTGAACCATGGGCTGCAGCCCGTACTCTACATAGAGTTCGGTGGAGACCTTGACACCAGGGGGGCTTGACACTCAGGTGTAATAGGCCACGCCTGGTGAAATTAATGGTCAGCATCACCTTGGGTGTGGTATGACCTTGGTGGGTTTCAGTAGTGATAAGGCCACCTTTAGGGCACCACCCCCGTCAATTAGAGCCAGCAGGTAGTCACTGGCTCTGTCGAACTCCTCCAGGAACTCGGTGGCAAAACGTACCCGCTGATGGTACTGGTCGTCCGTAAGGGTGTGGGGGGCCAGTGATTGATAAGGCTGTGCAACCCCAGGTCCCTGCGCAGGACTCTGCGCATGGTACTAGGGAAAGTATGGCAGGCCCAGGCCAGCTGCTCAGCAGTAAGTCGAGGGTCTTTCCCCAGCTGTCTCAGGATCATGTCCCATAATGTTCACCAAGGCTGCTCAATGGGCGGCCAGAACAAGGGCCATCTGCAAAAGCGTGGTGACCTGTGTGAAAGCCAGCCAGCTACCTGTAGATGGCGGGGTAGCTAGGGGCAGCTGGGTTCAGCTTGGAAGTCAAAACATTCAGAATAGCATCTGCCTTGTGGCCCTCCAGATAGTAATTATAAATAAGGACCCATAAATCACGCCTGGTTAACCTGGGCGGAGTGGGGGAGGGGTGGCTTTAAAAAATAGTCATGATAGATGGTTAAATAAAACAAGGTGTGAAGTCAGAAATGGTTCAATCCTGGAGTGGTTTACACCAATTGACTCATAATTCATTCTCCTAGGTTCTATCTGAACCACTGCGATGTGAGACCCCCGGCTTAAAAGTCACCAACGATTTGGGTTCACCTGTACTGTAGTGAAAGCAAATTATGAATCGAATGGGTAGGCATGTACTTACGTGGTGTAGAAAGTGGCCCGTTTGTGAGACAGCCAAGCTTGGTGTTGGGATGGAGAGGATACCTTCTCGACTCACTCCTTGTCCGTGGATGCATTCCCTTCACGACCATTCCGCAACAGAGCATCATATCAGTTGGTATTTAAGTACATATAACGTCCCTTAGCTTACTCAGTCTCTGTCTTTCCCATAACATGTACAGTGGCACCAATACACCTATTTTTCTCTAGTATAGCCTGCTGAAATGGGTTTTATAGAACTTCAAGCATTTTTACCTCTAAAAATAAGCAAAAGCCAATATCCTAGACATACTTGAATTACCGGCAATCGGCACCCAATACAATACCTCGCCAAACTTGCGTCTGACGTCACGCAGATTGGCGTCACATACTGCCCAGCTGCAATTCTAGCTGGTGTTGTACTCCTCATTCCCACAATTTCCTCCCACGGGTTATTAAACGACTCGACCTGTCGCGATTAAGACGTCGTTAGCAACTGGAGTCGTATAGGTATTGTGGTCAATTGAATTGCCTTCCCAATGTTAAACTCATTGAAGCATTGATTGATGCTGCATTCCCGCCTTCGCGTATCCCATGCCATAGCTTGATCCCGATCAATGATGGCCTACCTATTTGGTAGTCTGCATTAGTCGGCCTTCAGGCTTTTATCCATATCTATTATCCCCTTTTCTTTACCTACTTTCATATATCATTTTCGATGAGGCGTTCAATCTTCCTGATCTTTGAACGTGCCTTCCTCACTGGCGCCGCCGCCTGTTATTCTTCTAGGACCTTCCTTTCTCTACCCTTGCTTTGGCGGCTACCTAGCCGTCCTTCTATTCATACCGGCGCCCGGTCCCGCCACGGCCTGTCGTCCTGGATTCCCCTAGTCCAGGCTGGCTAGCTACTTGATTGATGCTGGCCATCATCCAAGTATAAAAAGACCTAACGGTCGCCATACAATAAACGACAGCTATCATCCTACTTAATAATCCCCAACCCCCGTTTGAAGCTTTAAAAGCTTGTTCGGTACTTAGTACGACTTACGCCTACCACAGGTATTAATGATATAATACCTGTGATAGTAAGAGGCAAGCTGACATTGCCAACCCCTGCTGGTAAGGATGTCACTTCTGTCAACGGCAGCCCTTTTGGCTTCAATGGCAAATTTTAAACATGCGGGTGGAGGGGGAATACAGCAAACAGCGCTATAACCACGACCACGAAGGTACTGGTTAACATGCAATAACGGCCAACGCTAATCCAACCGGGGTTTCAATGTGAACAAGAGTTTCCACAGAAAATTTACGCTCCGGACCCGTGAGCATTTCCTCGCCAAGCCTTCTAGTCTAACCGTTTATTGTCGCTTGCCATTTGGAACCATTTGATAGGCCAACAGCCTGTGCTGTACCTCATGTGTGCCTCTAGGCTTGGTTCCGGAACCGCTAGCTCGCCACCTCTGGCGATGAAGGCTAGTGACTTCCTAGGGGCGATAGCCCGTACCACTGATCACCACCGGCTTCATTGATATCGGCAGCTTTAGGGATGCCCGGGTAGAGCGGCTCTGTCAACTGAACCGAAGAGTGATTTACTACCTGCATGCTACAAGGATTGGAACGTGCCTTGTTTAGGAACGACACATCGTAGCGGTAACCCACACCATTACCTTTGATTCACGGGCTAGGTGGTGTGAGCAAAATTCAGTGCGAAATGGTGGTGGCCCCATGTCCCACGCTTAGGCTTCCATCCTCGCTCCCCCCTGTTGTATAACTCAAGGCGTACCACTGAATCGCCGTTCAGAACAATATGTCTGTTCATACACCCCTGGCATTCCAGCCATGTACATAGGGGATGTCTCCTTGGTGGCCAACCAGCATGCAGCGGATCGGATCCGAATGGCGGCCAGGGCCAAGAAATTCAATGACAGGAGAGTGGCGGCGGCTCGGTCTGACCCGGGATGCAGCACGTCGTTCACTGCCATATCGGTCCCGGGATATCTGCTTCTCCCCGCAACGCTTAGACCACATTCTCCAGGTGGGCTCTGGGGTATCCACCAGTCAGGGTGGCTCGGGGGGAGGTGGGCAATGTGCGATATGAGAAGGGGCGGGGGTGGAATGCAGTGCAGCCATGGAACCCAGTGAGATACGGTCTCGTGACCGTGCTACGGGCAGGCGATGGCGAGCCTGTCGCGGGGCAGCCGTACACAGCACCGAGCGTATCCTCCCAGTACCGGGCCATATAACCTCGCGCCGAGTCCGGGCGCAGACTACCCTGCTTCGTCCATGCTAGCGTTCCTATTTCCCTGTCCTTTGTGTCCATGTCGTTAACTTAAACCGGCAGGCTTAGCATACAGTGCCCTGCGTCCCAACTTTACCACCTTCTTGCATATCACCTGTCCCCCGTACATGCTCGACCTGCCTTGGTCAGCTGCACCTCCTACCACCCTTCTTGTGTAGGTGCGTGGCCTTTGCTTACCGATATCAGCCAACTGCGCTATAATCACCACCTTCCATTCTCCCTTTGTCGCCCAGTTCGCGTCCCATATCCGACCGCAGGGCTTGCACCGCCGTTCACATTTAACCGCCTGCCTTCGCAACCGAGTCGAGGTACTATCCACTGGTCCATACGATATATTGTCCATCCCGCACCGATTAGCTGTTACTTTCAGTTGTTGCACCTTACGTCACCTTGTCTGCATACCGGAATCCCGTTTACTAAGATGGCCTTGTCCCGAAGCGCCAAAGTGGGGGTCGTACTGGCCTTCAGCGCCGTCTTCTTCCTACTGGAAATCATCGTCGGCTACGTTGCTGGTTCCGTGGCGCTCGTGGCAGACTCGTTCCACATGCTCAACGACGTCCTCGGTTTTGTGGTCGCCTTGATTGCCATGCGTTTGGCCACGCGGCGGTCACCAGGTTCGTGCTATACCTACGGCTGGGGCCGTGCTGAAGTGCTCGGCGCCCTGATCAACGCCTCCCTCCTACTCGGCCTCTGTCTGACCATCTATATCCAGGCTATCCAGCGCTTTTTTGAACCCACTCCAGTTGACTATCCGCAGTGGATGCTCGCAGTGGGCTGTGCCGGGCTGGTCTTCAACTGCGCCGGTATCTTCCTGTTCCGCGACGCCCATGCCCACGCCCACGGTGGTCGCGGGTGCAGCGGTCATGCGCATAACAGCGCGGCCCCGGCCGTCCAGCACCACGCCTCATCTAATCCCAAAGACAAGGACGAGACAATGGGTGGTGGCACCGGTGGGCAGGCCCCTACCGTTGGGGCCCCACACTCAATTATCTTGATCAGGCCTTCCTTTGCTGACACGGCGGCCAGTCTACCCCCGTCGGCTTGCTCACTGCCCTCCACAGCCACTTCGACCCCGGTGAAGGACTCTAAGGACAGCGCCCAGACATCCACTTCCGTCGTGTACACCCCGTTGTCCAATACAGACTCCCCAGCCACATGCCCGACCCTACCCGGCCACCAGCATGGCGAAAGTGACTACGCCCATGGTGGCCACCTCAACATGCGCGCTGTGTTTCTCCACGTGCTGGGTGACGCCCTGGCGAACGTGGCCGTAATCATCACGGCTCTCGTGGTCTGGTTCTCGGACAGCCCCCATCGACACTATGCCGACCCAGTAGTCAGTATCCTCATGAACACGGTCATCGTGTACTTCACCATTCCACTTGTCATGTCCGCGGCACGCGTCCTACTCCAGTCCGTGCCTGAGTCGGTGTCATTGGCGAGCTTGCGTACGGAACTCCAGACCTTGCCCCATATCCGTTCCATTCACGACCTGCATGTGTGGCAGTTGCTTGACAAGCAGATCATTGCCTCTGTCCATGTCACGGTGCCCCCGTTCCTTGGTGAGGTCGGGGTTACTAAAATGACCGAGTCTGTCGTGGCCGTCATGCACCGTCATGGGATTCATTCAACTACCATCCAGCCCGAGTTTGCGCCGACCGTGGATAGCTTGGTGGGCGGAACGGAAGTCCCATGTCGCGTACGTTGCGTGTCGGCTTGTACGGCAACGACCTGTTGTCCTGCCGATCAAGATAAATCCATCCCCCATTAACCGCACTCGTCTCAGCGAGTACGAGATCCCACAGGGGTGCAAATCACTCGGTTTTTGATACTCTGTATTCTATACTTTGCCCACTTCGGTATGCCAATTATACCTTGATAATAATCCCTCCCCCCCCCCACATGTCCTATTAAATGGTCAGACTCCTATCAAGGGAGTACCGTCACCCGTGCTCTGATCAGGTGGCACCGTGCAGTGCTCGGCCAGATAAGGGATTCCGGCGCCTCCGACTAGTCAGCTGGGTGATATTTTTAGCCTGTATTGGCCCTACCCTCCGACCAGGGGCATGGTGGGGAAGAAAAGGGGGAGGTGGGTGCTGGCGGCCGGAACAGGCACGGCCAAGGAGGGTAAGGAGCACAGGGTATGCGGGCAGATGGGGCCGTCATTAGGCAACCTGCAAACAGGCGTCTCCTCATGCTGCCGTTCTTCTAATGGGACATCTGGTGTAATAGGAAGGCATGGAGGGAATTGACCCAACCATATGTACCTGATAAGCCCACAGTAACTAGGCCAACAACGTCACACGCCATGGCCTTCGAGAGCCCTCCTCGACTCCACCTGGCTCCGCTGGACCCCCGCTAAACATTCAGGCATAACCTCAGCCAGGCCATTAACGCCGTGACTCCCGGCTTTGCCGAGAACCCTAGGCATGCACCTGCTTCCCAGGGTAGGCTGCCCACGCGGGTAATCAAGCTACTTTCCCTCTGCCACTCATATCACCCCCAAGAATGAATCCTTCCTCTCTAACACTTCGGCCGGTCGCGGATCTCCGCATACCCGGAATCTGCGAACCAGGCTCCGCTATTTACTTGTAGCGCCCCCAGTAGGCCAGTTGGCTTTCTTGCGCTACGTCCTCTACCTCGCCGCCACACTTCTACCCTTTCGCTCCTTACCGCCACCACGCTTAGGCTTCGCTCTCTGGGCCAGTTCCGCTCCTCCCCTCATCCGCAACGCATACAGCGGCGTGTGTCCGCCCCTGTTCGTTGTTCAACTACCAGTGTCGCCCGGTGCCTACCTCCTACGCCTGCTCCCTTGTGGCCTCGCCCTCGCTCTCTACCTCCATTGTAGCACTGAAAGTCTGTTCCTTTATCTCTCTTACTGAACCCCTCCCTTTAAGCCCGCTCCCCTTTACTTGACACCTGGGTTGCCGTCACCATTGTGCCCATCTTTCTTCCACGTCCCGGGGCAGCCGGATTTCCACTTACCTTTCCTGACCCACTTGCAGCTTACCTCACATTCCTTTAAAAAGCGCCGTCTTCCGTCAGGGATCACTCCTCTTACGCCTCCCCCTCCGCATTCTACCCCATACTCCTTCCACCACATTAACATATTTGTACTTTTAGTCTTCCCCAATCTTCTGCAACGCTCAGTATCCGAACCTTTCGCGTCTCTCTCCGCCTCTCTACGCATTTCGAGCTCTTTCCTGACATAACCGTCCCCAGCGAGTGTTCACCATGGCGCTCTCTCGTACCGTCAAGGTCAGCATCGTGCTGAGCTTCAGCATCACGCTGTTCCTGCTGGAGGTCATCGTGGGCTACGTGGTTGGGTCTATCGCTCTAATTGCCGACTCGTTCCACATGCTTAATGACATCTTAGGCTTCGTTGTCGCCCTGGGCGCCATGCGGTTGGCTAAGAGTAGCACCTTCGGACCGCGGTACACCTACGGCTGGAAGCGCGCCGAGGTCCTGGGCGCCCTTATCAATGCGGTGCTGCTCCTGGGTCTCTGCCTGACCATTTATATTGAGGCCATTCAGCGCTTCTTCAATCCCACTCCCATCGAAAGTCCCCTGTGGATACTGGGCGTGGGCTGTGCTGGGTTCCTGTTTAATGTTGTAGGTATGTTCCTCTTCCAAGACGCCCACGTCCATGGTGCGGGCGGCTGCGGTGGGGGTCACTCACATAGCCAAGTCGTGCCTCCTAGTCCCGCTGGCGCGACCGAAGCCCTCGGTCATGGCCACGCTCACAGGCACGAAACCTGCCCGTCAGCTGATAGCCAGACCCGCCTGCGTAACGACGAAGATACTTTAGAAGGTGAGAGTAGTAGCGACGAGGTGGACGGGACACCCGAACTCCGTCAGACCATCATCTCGGTGCTGCCTCCCAACGACCGCTACGCCTTGAACCACCCGGGCCGCTTCCAGGAGTCTATCATTGACGCCGCCGCGAACCTCAGTGCCTCCTTCCGCGAACGGTCCTACCCACGTCTCGCCCCTACCACTGGCAGTGACCGCCGGCCGAGCGCCTCCTACGATGCGGCTGGTCCCCATACCCCTCTGTTGCACGGTAGCAGTACGTCCCGCACGCACGTGTCCATTCCGTCCTACCACGCCACATCCGCAGGTACCCCGGAGGATGGCACAGTGGTGGCTACCACTCCGGCGTCTCGCCTACCTGATCCGGCTGTCTATTCGGAATTGACTGGTGGGGCCAGCCTCGAGCGTGCGAGCACGGCACGCGGTCACAGCCACAGCCATGAGCACAGCGGCAAGGACCACGACCACGGTCACGGCGGTCGACTCAACATGCGCGCGGTGTTCCTGCATGTCCTGGGCGACGCTCTGGCTAACCTGGCTGTCATTGCCAGCGCCCTGATTATTTGGCTGTCGGACAGCCCTTACCGCTTTTACTTTGACCCGGCCATCAGCCTGGTGATCAACACAGTTATTGTGTACTTTACGCTCCCGCTGGTCAAGTCGGCATCCTACATCCTCCTTCAGTCCGTCCCAGAATCGGTCTCCATCGGTAGCCTCCGCTCCGAAATCCGCGGCCTCCCGCACGTCCTGTCGATCCACGAACTCCACGTGTGGCAGCTGTCCGACACCCAGATCATTGGGTCTGTCCACGTGTTTGTGTCCAGGTCGCTGGGTGAGGCCGGGTTTATGCAGTTGGCCATCGCCATCAAAGCCATCATGCACCGTCACGGCATCCACTCAACCACCATCCAGCCCGAGTTTGTACCCAACCCGGAACATGTAGAGAATAATATCGAAGCCGCCGAGACCGCCTGTCTCCTCCGGTGCGCCGAGTTTTGCACCACCCCGTCGTGCTGTTTCATTAGTGACCAGAATACTCGGTTGATTGATAGTGGTAGTCCCAGCGATGACGACGATACCGCCTCGCGCGGTTCTGGACTTGATCACCGCCGTCACGACCATCATAACCCTGATCATGAGCACTAGGAGTTGTGCTGCTAGGCCCCGTTCTCCCTGGCCAGCTTCATTCTTTATTTTTAAAAAAAATACTGTACCCCCACCCATCCTCCTCTTCCTTAGCTTTCAGGGGGGAGTTTTTCCCCCTAGTTTCCATTTCGCCCAATTTTATCCGATCCACACTTCTGGCTTGCTACCCGTTCCCCGATGACTAGGTATCAATTATGTAAGTCCAGAGTTTTTATCTTATTCTTTCGACGAACCAAATTACGCCAGCGGCGTGCTTGTCTGTGTTGTGTAATATTCTAGCAATCAAAATGCATTGACCTAGAAAGCCCTGCCTCGGTGTATTAGCCACGCAAATGCCTTGTAGGCTAGGCTTAATAAAGTGTAACAAAGGCATTTATTCATTGTTAGGCCCTGAGGTTGTTGTAGGCCAAAACCCTGAAAAGGTCCCAGTTGATAATGTCGCCCCAACCACGTGACCAGAAGCGTGGTTGAGGCCACACCCGTGGCTGGCCAGTAGGATGTGGCACGAAACGGTGAACTACGGAGATGGAGAGTAAATCTGCTGAGCCAAAGAAAAAAAGAAAAAAAAAGAAAAAAGAGAATGTCCGTCCAGCCAAGAAAAAAAGTGGTTGACTTGCCCATTCGTACGGAAAAGCTTCCGCACCCCGAACGTTGACCATATTTGGTTGTTACGGACCGAGCCGACTGCCTCAAGTGTGCTTTTACCCTCCATAATACGGCCCTCTAACCATTCCGTCTGTCCGCACCAGCTAGCTATCTTCTACCAGTGCTTTCAATTCAGCTCGCCCCACCCTCTCACTTGCCCACCCTCACTTCTTCATACACTTACCGACATGGGTGGTGAAAAGAAGCGTGAAGCCAACCGCCGCAAGGCCGCGGGCGGTAGCGACGGTCTCGGCAACCTGCACCTCAAGGGCGAGAATTTCTACCGCGACCGGGCGAAGGTTCAGCGGCTCAAGATGCTGAATGGCGGCAAACCGATCCGCAACCCGGACGGCAAGATCATCAAAGCGGCGGCCTTCCAAAGCTCCGACGCGCCGGCGGTGGCGCGGGTGGAGCCCAACCGCAAGTGGTTCGGCAATACCCGGGTCATTACGCAGGAATCCCTCGAAACATTTCGCTCCGAGATGTCGGCCAAGCTCAACGACCCGTACCAGGTGCTGCTCAAGCACGCCAAGCTGCCGCTTAGTCTGGTCACGGACGCCAAGGCCCCCGGTGAGGGCACTGTGATGGGGGCTGGGCATATGTTGGAAACCGAATCGTTTGCCCATACGTTTGGCGCCAAGGCCCAGCGGAAACGGCCCAAGATTGCCCAGGCGAGTTTGGAGGAGCTGATGACTACCGTCGATCAGGTCCAGGAGAAGTATGCGGTGGCTAGTGACGGTCAGTTGCTATCCAACCGAATTACAGATTATGTCGACGAGGCCCGTGACTGGGTGTTCAATGCCGGCCAGTCTAAACGAATCTGGAACGAGCTATACAAGGTAAGGCCATGCTTCGGAATCTGAGAGAGACGGCACCTTTTTTATTTTGGATCAAGACTGGTCTCGTTCGAAGCTGTTGCTGTTATGGGCCCTCTACATCTCTCCCTCCCTTTCTACGGCCCCCTTCCTTCGCCGAAGCTACCTTGCCCGTATTTTGTTTACCCGACTCCGGGATACTTACCCTCCGACTCCCTTATCCCACTTCACGTCCCACTTCCATCATGACAGGTCATTGACTCCTCTGACGTTGTAATCCACGTCCTGGACGCCCGCGACCCGATGGGTACGCGGTGTAAGAACGTTGAAAAGTACCTCAATAAGGAAGCCAAGCACAAGCATCTCGTGTTCCTCCTTAACAAGGTTGACCTGGTACCCACGTGGGTCACGGCCCGCTGGGTCAAGCTCCTCTCTAAGGAGTACCCTACCCTGGCCTTCCACGCCAGCATCAACAATTCGTTCGGCAAGGGGTCCCTCATCCAGCTGCTTCGCCAGTTTGCCAAATTGCATTCCGATAAGAAACAGATCAGCGTAGGCTTCATTGGGTACCCTAATACCGGCAAGAGCTCGATTATTAACACTCTCAAGAAGAAGAAGGTGTGCAATGTGGCGCCGATCCCTGGTGAAACTAAGGTAGGTAACCCGCGAATATCCCGGTCCGGGTCTTTCCAAGCGCTCAACGGGGGGGGGACTCACCTATGCTTGACCACCATGTGTCTAACGTCAGTCTAACCTTCCTTCACCCCTCCTTCCTCATGATGATACCGCCCTATCCCCCTATCTCCCTAAAGGTCTGGCAATACATCACGCTCATGCGGCGCATCTACCTCATCGACTGCCCCGGCGTTGTGCACCCTTCGGCCGAGGACACGGATGCCGACATTGTCCTCAAGGGCGTGGTAAGTATGATGAAGAAATACATGGGGCCCCAGCTGAGAAAAAAGAAGAGAAAGAAGCGAATGACTTCCTGTCAAGGTGGTGGCACACGTCGCTCTGATTTCTTGTCCAGGAGTCGGGGCGGGGGAGGACAATTTGAAGAGCTTGGTTGATTCTGGCGTCCTGACGTTCCGACCCTCTACCTAGACAAAGGAAGGATCGATGCCCCACAACTCTGGCCTATTCCAACCGACTAACTCTGTGTTTACGCCCTCATTATCACCCATCTTTCATTTATGATTTATAGGTCCGCGTCGAAAACGTTAAGGCCCCCGAGCAGTACATCCCGGACGTCCTAACGCGCGTGCGGCACGAGTACATCACCAAGACGTACAACGTAGAGCGGTGGGCTGACCATGAGGAGTTCCTCTCGCTGCTGGCTCAGCAATCGGGGCGGCTACTCAAGGGTGGTGAACCAGACTTGTCCACCGTAGCCAAGATGGTCCTGAATGACTGGCTACGAGGCAAAATTCCGTATTTCACCGCACCGCCCGACTCGGAGGCGTTTGCCGCCCAGATGGCCGCGGCCGAAGCCCGGGCCGCCGCCGCCGAAGCCGCTCAAATTGTGGATGGTCCCGCGGGGCAGCAGGGGGATGACGCAGCTAGTCGAAAGCGGAAGGCGCGTAAAGCCATCGGTGTCGAACAAACGTTTAGCAAGATCCCGGTGCTTACCGATTTCCTGCCCCTCGACATGGTTGACACCGACCCGTCGATCCTGCAGGATGGTAACGCCGGGGGTGCCATGGACGTCAGTGGTGGAGATTTCACCGACTTTGCCGAAGGTGGTGATGCTGCTAGTGGTGAAACCAAGGAGATGGCGGCAGCTGCCGAGCAGCCCGACTGGGACGAAGTGTTCCAGAGTGTCGTTGGTGAAGAGACCGTATCCTCCCTGGGCGGCGAGACCAGTCAAGTGGCTGGTAAAAAACGCAAGGCTCGTGGTGCCGACTCGGCGGCTGGCAATGACGAGGAAGGGCAGGAGCAAGACGAGGAACAGGAGGAAGAGGAGGAGGAGGGCGACGGTGATGCTGGTGGTGAGGACGACGACAGTGGTGTGGCCAGCGCCGACGACGACGACGATGAGACCAACCCACGGGCCAAGAAAGCCAAGCGTATGACGACCAACAAGAAGAAGGTCGGCACACATTACTACGAGAAGGCAAACGTCAAAAACCGTAACCGTAACAAGTCACGGCCGGTCGATCCGAAGCGCAAGACGAAAGAGTTGCAGTCCATGGGCAAGTCCAAGTCACGTTAAATGAACCCACCCTGATCCTCCCCCCCTCCCTTCATTCCAGCACATTGTAGGTTTTCTTTTTTCCTTTATATCTTTTCTGACTGTTTTTAATTTTTGGTCATTGTTTGTTATGTGGCCCCCGGTCGGAGTAAAGAACGTAGTCGCCCACCGTATACTTTAGAAACTACCAGGCAGGCTCTCTCACACCTTCGTATCATACACGCGTCCGTCCCAGGCCACTCCTTCCCCCCCCACAGCAATTTCTAATATTAAAGAGCGGTAATGCCACCAGCAGGTAAGGATAGCAAGTCTCCTTTCTCACCCTCTTCTTCATCCTGGCTGGCGTGGATGGTGTGCTGTTGGTACTTTAGCGGTTGTTTACAATTACGACCGGGCCATGTTCCCACTGAAGACCCTTCGTTCTCAGGATTAGCGGTTACCTGATTGGGGGAGGGGGTCCTGAAGGGCCTTTAGGGTATCCACAGTTATACGAATATAAGCACATTGGAAGCCCTTCTCTAGCGTCGGATAGAATCAAGATACTCCTAATGACGGCTTAGTGTCCTCCACTTCTTCCTCCTCACACCAGTTGCTCTCCTCCCCCCTAACTAGCCTCCATCGATTGGTCTTGCCTGTCGCTCTAGCGGACGGACTTGGACGACCCTGTGGTGTTGCTGGCTAAGCTGTCTAGTGCTGGGCGCATTAACACGCCAGTGCCAGGGGGAAGCACGGCTTGTAGTCGGTTTGGGAGAGCGGCAGGGAGAGGCAGGTATGTGAAATTAGTAATACGATAATGACATTTCAGCACACTGTCCTCACTTAAGCCCTGCCAACGCCCTACGGGAATCGCCTTCATGACTATCCCGTAGATGCATCAGCAGTCAAGGGGCAAACTTTTCAAGCTAAAGCCGGCTCAGCCTGCACCGTCCATCTCTCTCAATGTTTAAATAGGCAATGGTCCACACTATGTATGGCGCCTTTCGTAGTGCCGTCCCTTTTTTTCTCACTCTTTATCGGCACACTTATTATGTGATGGTACGTCTGCACGTATTATTTTCTGATGAGAAGAACGAGTGCAAATCCTCACTGCCATTCCGTCTCGCCGTGTCCCGCCACAGATTGCCGACGTGCATTGTTCCACGGATATAAGGCTTCGCTCCGGATAGAAAGCCGTTCAGTCAATAGTTAGCCGTTCCTGCGCGGGGCTCTACTGTCCCATCGTTGTGCCTGGGTTCGGAAAGGGTGTCAGGTATAGGGCCTGGCTTTTTCCAACTGTCGCGTCTAATTGACGATGCATTGCCAATTAATGAACCACTCGACCTAATGGCCTGGCACTGCCTACATGAGTTGGGGAGGGTCACATTGCCTCGTACTGTATCGAATGACTTATTCCCATCCGCTGTCAAACCTACCGCCATTCGATATCCGCCGACCCCGCCACCCCTGGCGGCGTTAGGTAGAGCAGCGCAGTGGTTCAGGAGGCACTGCTCTCCTGTGCACCGCGCCTCCCCGTACTCCGCATCCCAACTCTGTACAAACCTCCGTTGCTATAGCCTCCCACGGGGGAGGTATTAGGCCACTCCCATTTACTGAACCATTGCTGCCTTCCGCATCCCATTGTGGCCAGGCCTGCGTCTCTCGCGTATCTTCGGCCATGAGGGGAGAGGCGGCAGGGATTCCGTCCATCCTGTAGCCGAGTGTAGGCGGTTAAGTTGGAGAGGGGGGGGCGAGTCAGCGGTGCGGTAGGAAGGAGCATTGGGAGAGCGGCCCCACACTAGCAGATTGGGTGGCCCAGAGTGCTGGGGGCTACGGCGCCACCGAAACACTTCCCTCTTTCGTGGTCCTAGGTAGGAGAGGGCCCAAACGCTCTCGTCGTTATTCTCCTCCCCTCCTTTCATTTTTTACAGCCCCCTAGCTTCTGGGCACCGCTGGCGCTTTGACCTGCCCCGCGTTTTTAAGCCATCCCGCAGCCTGCCATCCCTCGAGCGGTAGACACCCCACCCACTCCGTTGTGAATACCTCGCCAGCCAACCGTCCCAGCATCAGCCGATCCCCTGTGGCTTGGCTTCCTTGTATGTCCTTCAATAGCTGTCCCCCCGTGTTCCCGGTCATTCTCGCCCAGCGCAGCGTACTAGCCGGCACTGCCAAAGCAATTTGCCTGGCCTAGGTCGTCGCTTCACTTCAGTGGTACCCTGTCAAACCGACCTACCTGGCGACGGCACCCCATTATTTTCTCCCGCACAGACCACAGCTGGTCAGACCGCTCAGACCTTACTAACCATTTCTTGTCCGGCATTCCAGTTCACCATTCTTTTATCCGGCCTCTGTCCGCCACCCCCTGCCTCGTCTCTCCGGTTATAGCACGACTACTCTTCCGTCATGCTGTCCAATCCCCAGCATAACGGAAGCCTGCTGCCCTTTGGTAAGGAGTGTCCGTACGGGAATGACCCCAAACAGCTGACCATGGCTCCCGGCCGCCGAGCTGTGCCCATTTCCACCGAGACCAGTCTAACCAAACGCCCCAAAGTGGGCCTGTTACATAGCAATAGTGCCAGTTTGGAGGACTTTGAGGGAACTCCCGAAAACGACCTCAGCTACTTCCCAGACATTGACTGGGAGGACTCCCAACTTGCCACCCGTCCAAACCGGGCCGCGGAGCGTCGCCGCCGGCGCCGCGACTTGCTTGCCAAGCGGCGCAAGTTTATGGAGTGGTCTGGCTCCCAGTTTTCTCTGAACCACGCCTTCGCCGCCATGTTCGGATCGTCTGGCCCTGGCGCGGCTTGGCACGGTCCCAGTTGCGATGACGAACGGCTGTACGACCGCGGCGTGGTGCATCCGCTCATCTATATTTTTGCCGAGCGTGCCATCATCCGCCGGCGCGACGAGTACGCCCGGCGCCTTATTCGTAAGGTGGAGCGCAATGAGATGCCCCCGATCCTGCTCAACGTAATGCTGGCCTACGCCGCCAATTTATCCAACTACCGTGTGCACGGGTTCCCTTCCGTGGCCGCCACCTCGGCCGCTTACGCCCAGCGCGCCGAGGATGGCTTATTCACCGCCTTTGAGGAACCGAACGAGGACAAGATCGTGTCACTGTTTCTCCTGGTCATGCTCATGGTCGTGGGTAATAACGTCCACAAGCTGCAGAGTCTGGGCAGTATGGCCGCCAACCTGGTCATCGCCAAGCGCTGGCACCAGATTGATGCCGACAACTACATGGACGACGATGACAGCCGCTTGGGCGCCGGCGCCGCCACCAATCCTTTCGACGCAATGAATGCGGCACGGACCAAAGTGAACCAAGGAACTCCCGAGCCGTGGGCAACCGGTGAGTACCCTGTCCACCGTCCAGTTGCCTCATTGAGTCCGCTGAATCGCCGGGAGTTGCGTCGTGAGTTCCGCCGCCGTGTGGGCTGGCTGATTTTGTATGCCGATGCCAAGGCTAGCTTCTTGCAGCTGCTCCCGCCCATCTTTGACCTAGACATTGTGCGGCTTCGACCTGTGGATAACGCCCTGGTAGACCGTGTGCTGACCCTGAGCCCTGATGAGGACGATTTTCCCTGTATTGCCGCCCCGCTGGGTGAGTTCTTTGCCGGGTACGAAGAGATTGGCCGATTCATCACCTACTTGCACCGGGTTTGCGATCTACGCGTGTACCCGACCCAGCTCCCACCGGGAGAACACCGCCCCTCATCTGTGGCGCCCATCGACGTCTACCGTGGACTAAGCGAAGAGATGGCGGACTGGTACGCCCGGTTACCTCCGCACCTGGAAACGCGTCAACCGGGGGTGGGCCAGTCGTATCCGGACCTCCGGCCGATCGGGTTCAGCAATTTGATGGCCTTCCACGGGCAGTATCATGCTGCCATTCTCATTCTTAACTCGCCGCGTACCCCCAATGCCGACGGAGTGGTGGTAGGAATTGATCCTTTCGACGACCCCGTGTGTCGCCACCACGCCCTAGCCTCGGCCCAGTACGTCCTGAACACCATCCTGCCGGTCTTCCAGGCCCTCCCGGCCCGACTGCACATTAGCTGCATCTACATTTGCTACTTCCGTGCCGGTATCGTTATGGCCACCCACGCCAACCGTACCACCGGTGCTGAGAGTGAGTGGGCTAATAATTGCGCCTGGGAAATCATCGCCGCCCTACGCGTTTACGCCCCCATCAACTCCTTCGTCAGCTTCGCCTGCCGCATCCTCACGGGTATGCTCCGATCCGCTCCGCCGCCGTCCCTTGGCAATATCCAGCTGCTCGAGGCCCCCGGGGAGATTGACTCTGACAGCCAAGATTTGGCTCAGGCCCTCGGTCGACTGTAGTAGACGACGTACGTACCCACACGTCCATCTTCACTATCTTTCCTCGCACTATTAAGTTTTCGGGTGAAGTCTTTGTTAGTTGATGTAGGGGGGGGGCAAGGGTTTTACTTGTCTCGTATGCTTGTCATTGAATTACGTGTTTATAGCTATAGTTTTCTCCCTCTTCACCTTGCTACCAACGTCTAAACAACCTGAACCATCCCTCCTATCGAACTTATTCAGCCATCGCGGCACTCTAATTAATTTGCACTTTAATATTTTATACGCCATAAACCTACCACGTAAGCATTCGATTTTAGGCTGCCAACATGTCGTATGGATGGAACTGATTGGTCACAACCGGTGCATTTTATATATAGATATTGCCCCCTGGCGGTGAGAAAACTGCTTTATGTAAGACACCTTGGTTACTAAAGATAGGCTAAGAAAGCAGTCAAGTCACAGCAGCACCATGAAAAGGAAGAGCGGTAAGAGTAAAGCGAGCGTCACTGCAGGCATCCATCCGCTGTAGTGGAATCATCTATAACAGACATAAAAATGGGTATATGTGGGTGTGCAGTTGTAAGCTAAATAAACTAAACTGAGAGGCAACAAAGTGAAAAAATATGTACGGCATCAATAGGGCCTAAATACGTTTAAATGAGCCCTCCCCCGTACCCCTCGTTGGGACTACTTATAGACGAAGGGGAGGGAGAATGGTGAGGTGATCAAGACTAAGTATGATTCGCAACTGACTACAAAAGTAGCTTGCGCATCCAAGAAGGCCGGGAAAAACCATCCGGCCTTAGAGTTTGAAAACCGGCCCATCAGCTGGTGATAGCTACTAAAGAGCTAGTCCATCTTTAGCTTCTTTGACAGTTGGAAACCCTTGGCATCCTGGCGGTGCGCGTCCTCGTTATCTGTATCAGTATTCCAGTCGGTGGCGAGTGAGATTTCGGACTGGTATCTTTGGATGTTTGCTGGCGTCCGGTTAACTAACGATTGGATATGCTTTGATAAAGCTAGCCATTGGTCATACTCTGATGAAGAGTCCGTTTCGTCAACGTCTGGCGGGGGAATTGTAGTGCTCGACGGCTCGGGTTTGACGACACTGGACCGAGTAGATTCAGTCTTTCGTTCCGAATCGTTCAGCGGCTCACGCGCTTGTTCGCCATCTTCATCGTCGTGAATGGTACTGTACTCGATAAAGTCCTGCGAGTTGAATTTCTTATGTGAACCAGAGTCTACACGGGATGCCACGCTCGATGTGTCCTCGGTAGACTCGCTTTTCCCGGCGGGGCTAGCGGCCAGGCGGGTGGTAAGAGCATCTTCATCGTCGTGAATGGTACTGTACTCGATAAAGTCCTGCGAGTTGAATTTCTTATGTGAACCAGAGTCTACACGGGATGCCACGCTCGATGTGTCCTCGGTAGACTCGTCTTTACCGGTGGGGCTAGCGGCCAGGCGGGTGGTAAGAGCATCTTTCTGGCCGTATCTCTCCTGCCTGGGCTTTGAGGGGGTTATAGGGGGGCTACCGGGGAGAGAGGTGAAGTCGATTAGGTCAGACTCTTCTACCTGCTGATTCTTCCTATTGTTGTCAGAGGGAACACTTCCCTGGTTACTGGAGAGGGTAGTAAAGGAGCCGGTCGGCAGAAGTGGGTGATTAACGTTAGGACGGCGTGGGGGCGGGATTAACTGCTGGTCCTGGGGCCTACCGGCTAGATAACCATATTTAATATATTGGTCTGGGGCAGGAAAGCCCGGCAGAAAGGTATCACTTTCAGGCGGATAATTGCCAGGCTGCAGCAGGATAGTCGGATCGCCCAAATCCTGCTGTTTCTCGGCGGTCGGGGCCGAGTTCTGGAGGTTCGGTGCTAAGTTCCAGTGATACGGGTCGACTTTAGGCGGGGCGGTCGATGTGTCCTGCGGCGCAGAAAACTCGCCGACACCAGCGTTGCGTAAGGCCACGAATGGCTGGTTGGGGGAAGGCATTTCGAATGTGGAGGGCCTGCCGTCGGCGGGAAAATAGTTCATGGTCGTGTCACCGTGCTGCGATTGAGAATTATACTGGGTAGTAATGCTGTAGCCGCCATCAGCTTGCGGTGGGGAGGTATTAGGGCCCACCGCGGGACGATCACTCTCTGTCTTAGCGCTAGTGGTAGATATGGGGTTTCTATTGATGGTGGTGCCGTAGCAATCGCGGAAGATAGTGACTAAGGCTTTGCCGGCGGACTGTTGAAAATTTTCACGGTTGAGCATGATGTAAACGGGCTTGTTATGCTCGCCCTTCCTGTTGTCGTTTACTGGACTGCCGTCGTCCCGAAATTCGGAGTGGGGCACTAGGTCGACAACGGGTAAACCGCTTGTGGGCATAACCCAGATAACGATGGCTGGGATTCCGTTCTTGAGAGTTGGATCAACGTAGTTGTAGCCCATGCGCGCGGCGGCCAGGCGGACGGAAAGCCAGTCGGCCACCTCCTCTACGGCCTCGACCTTGGGGTCGTGCTTCTTTCTCCACAGTCCGATATAATCGAGAGCGGCCCGAGCCTTCTTACGCAAGCCGCTGGTAATTAATTCTGGGCAATAATCGGGAAATGCAGAGAATGGTGGATTGGGAGCCGTATTGGATACTTCGTTGTTGAGAGGCGGCTGGGGATTATTAGGTGAGTTACTGTCGGTGGGCGAAGGTGCCCCCAGGGCTCGGTCCTGTGCGATAAGAGCGGCCACCAGGGTGGCCAGAGTAGCCAGGTTACAATGCATACTGGACGGTAAGCGTGGGCCAATGAACTATTCTGTGAAATGATGGCAACAGGTGAGAGAGGCCGACAGAGAAATAACAACCCAAAGTGGAGGATGTGCTGAGGGGTGAGAGAGTACGGAGGAGTCATCCCTTGAGGTTCAACCTGACTTATTTATATAATCCCCAGGTAGATGTAAAGATCGTGAGGACGGCGGGAAACCGGACAGCTAGCTGCGTTAGGTGGTAAGCGGCGTCCGACCTGGCATCCATGCGTAAGTCGACCAAAAAGGAGGCGGACTGCGCGACAGTGTCAGTACTACTGTGACGCTACTCGTTAGTGCACATTATTTAATCCCTGTCTGGTGACCCACAGTCAGCGAGAGGAAAGAGGGTGGTGAAGCGAGAGCGCGATAGGCCGAGAAATGTGCAAGCGACACGGAATGCTTGTCAAACGCAGCCGTGTTCCAATCGCCGCCACTGGTGGCCGCCCCGGCCGAGTGTCTGGTGTCGCCTTATCCGTCATTAGCATATACCACCCTCTTCTATTGACGCCCCTCCTGCGTTAGCACGTCCTTCGTCTCCGCTCTCGCCGCGGTGACAGCCAATGAAGTATTGTCTAAAGATATTCGTATTACGCGTGGCAAGCAACGTATTGGTCATATAGCCGTCCGATAATGTGCACCATTTATTATTGTCACAGTGGCTGTTTAAGCCTCCAAGTTAAATTTGACGAGGAAAAGGCAAGTGCCGCCGTGACTACCGGGCAGTTACACATCTAGAGGCCCTGTCATTGATCACTTAGATTCACGGACGCTATCCTTCTCTTTCGCACTTTCTTTGTCCCTCGCCCTCTTCGTCCGGTTCCGTTCCTTTCTTTGTGCGCCTGCACGAAAAAACCCAGGCGCTGGCACAAGTAAACGAATGGACTGGGTCCTGGTAGCCGTTAGTATGTGAAATTTTTGTTTCCGTTGATGCCTTTCTTTATCGTAACGCGGTAACTGGCTGGTGGCGGCGTAGTGAGAATTCCTAATGTACTCAAAAGAAGGTGCGACGTGGCCAGTGTCCGCCAGCTCATACTGCTTTGAGCCACAGTCCCGGATTTTTCTCCTCTAGCAACCTTCCCTCAGCACTCGTGCTCTTATCCTCATCCTCGTCTTTCCCTACCCTCTCTTGAATCCAATCTGTGGCTAACCAATTCGTCCGCTCCCCACCCCCTGCCCATCCTTGTGTTCCCCGCTATCGGCTATAGCTAAACGAGAGTATCATAGCTCGTCGGCTCATGTACTAGGCACAAGTTTGGAAGCCTTCTGTGACATAATGGTTTCACGGCCATAGTAACGCACCGCTTAACAATGCACAAATTCACTTATACTTAGCCACAAGTTAGGAGAGAAAGTCAGCGTTAGAAAGCGATTTTTTTTTGAAATAAACACCCTCACTTGCAACTTGTTAGTCGAGCCATTTGACTAAGCTGCGACCATGTGGCGCGGTTGCCAAAGGTAAATCGTTGCAACAACGCGATATGGGGCATTAATATCACTAGGTCACCCAGACAGAGTAGACCCTGCCGTCGCTAACTCCGAGCACTCAAGGCTTCAGTTCAATCGGGTTGACAAAAGATGATAAAGTAGCGAACGCGGGATGAGCAACAGGTGACGAGGCGGTGGCTGCCAGTTATGGGGTATAGCATACTACACAATGGTGCGCAGTCGGGCCCACGGAGAGTCCGTGCTGTTAAAGGCTAGCATGTGAGGGTCATGCGCAGGAGCTGTTGCTACCACACGCCATGGTAGATTGGAGGGAGCAGATGCGCCATTGCATTTAGAGTTGGCGATGCATTATTCGTCCACAGATGGCTCGTTGTCAAGTCATCAATTTATTGAGCGCCATCCTGCTACAGAAGTTCAAGTGTGCAAAAGATTGGTCAAGAAGGAGTTTGTATTGGAACAAGGAACTGGACTAAAATATATCTATCTATCTATAGGAAAGAAACTAAAAGCGCGGGTCAGAAAGCGAAGGCTGAAGGCTGTCAAACTTATATATTCACAAAAGGGGTATACTCTCACACGCTAAATAGACAAAGCCGGGTGAAGGATCAGGAAGCCAATTACGAAAATTCGCTATCGCCTACTGTATGTAGGCTTGAGGGTCGGGAAAGATGGGCCGCTCTTGCTGTTGCTGTGTCTGCTGCTGCTGCTGCTGCTGTTGCTGTTGCTGTGGTTGCAGTTGCTGTGGCTGCTGTGGCTGCTGCTGTGGCTGTAGCTGCTGTGGCTGCTGTTGCTGTTGCTGTGGCTGTGGCTGCTGTGGCTGCTGCTGTGGCTGTAGCTGCTGTGGCTGCTGTTGCTGTTGCTGCTGGCCCGGAAACGGCATATAGCCCTGGCCGGAGTTACTGTTCAGCGATGCCGGTTGCTGTTCACT
>JANBPT010000268.1:0-49293 GCA_027575765.1 Tieghemiomyces parasiticus
GCCGTACCCAGTTCGCCGGCGTCCTGGATCACCGGTGGCGTCTCCAGTCGGCGCCTGCGCTTCTCCATTATAGTTTCCTTCATCTCTTGCATCTGCTCGAGGGATGGCATGGCTGGCGGCGTGAATTCCGGTACACCAACGCCTGTCTTTCCCAGTTTGGCCTGCTTCCGTTTACTTAGGTTAGAACTGGTTTTGCCACGCGCCCAGGCCGACGGTGTCATACTAGGGATGGATTGACGCATAGAGGGTAGGTGGAGTTCAGATTGTACCATGAAGCGGTATGGTTAGTGACGCTAGCAGACAACGGCGGGCTTGGTTATTATATGTTGAGTGCCTTCAGTGAGGCACTGGGACCTTGGCATCCGGTTTCCCAGCGTAAGCTAGAGAAAAGTAATTCGTCGCATTCACTTACGCGACGTAGGTCCGGGCGGCCATGGCAGTTACGGGGTGCATTGGGGCAACGGTCCGAGCCCGAACAACTGGGCCTGGCCTGGCGTGGCTCGCGAGGAGCTTTAGCATAGCGTCTAGAGGGAGAAGGTATGTGGTGCAGCTCCAGTGGACTTGGGTAATTATTACGGAACGGGGCTCGGCCTGCGTTTGTTGTAAAGTTTCCAATTAGGTTCCTAGCTGTTGAATGTGTGTAAAAAGTAGCAGTGTTCTATTACATTCCACTTGGTCGGAACGGTCGATGGGACATGTGGGCTGTGGCCCGCCGGCTCGCCGCTACTTTGCGCAGTCGCTTACCATACATGCTATGCTAGCTGTCCCCTCCCCCCACCTCGTATAAAAAAAAACAACCTAAAGCCAATGTAGGTTTAAATGGCGAGGCTCGGTGGAGCATCATAAACGAAGTAAGATATATCACGTGACTGTGAGTTTTCTAGCTCTACGAATATTCGGGGGGGGGAGGAGTGTGGGCATATCCCTTTGGACTGTACTGACTCTGGAACTATGGATAAGGCCAGTAACAGATACAAGGTGCTGAGTCCCCGAGCCCTAGGCATTACCGAACCACCGGTTCCCACTGGTCACTGCTCTATCTCATCCCGTTTTCCACTTCAGTATAACTCCAGCCTTCGCCTATTTTCCATCCCGCATCATACACGCACACATTTTCTGCCCTTGACCATGGGCCGGCTGCGTAGCGCATCCCCGCGGCCAATGGCAACTTCCCGAACTCTGGCCACCCCAGTAGCCAGTCCAGCGTCGTCGGAGCCCCCGGCGCCCCGTAAGGTCCAGTTTGAGAATTACTCGCTGACGACTTGGTACAGCACAGGATTCCCGAAGGAACATGGCGACCCGCCCGTGACCTACGTGTGCTGGCGCTGCTTCAAGTATTTCAAGGAGAGCGCTGCTCACGACGAGCACTTGGTACGTACCGAACCATTGCTTCCCGTGGCCCGAGTTTCCATGGTTATAATATGATAATCATCGCGACGTATCTGACCTTTTGCTTTCCGTATCCGGCCCACTCGTTCTAGGTTCACTGTGCCGTTGGTCGCCCACCGGGCGCCGAAATCTACCGCGAAGGCCGCCTGCGCATCTACGAGATCGACGGGCGCCAAAGCAAGCGCTACTGCCAGAATTTATGCCTGTTTGGCAAGTTATTCTTGGACAATAAGACCGTATTTTATGATATCGACCGGTTCAGCTTCTACGTTTTAGCGCGGGTCGATATTTTCGAGGCCGTCACCACCCACCACGTCACAGGCTTCTTCTCCAAAGTAAGTTCATCCGAGTTAAGAGCCTGTGATTTACCAGACTCTACGGCGTCCACCGCCAGCCCTCACCCGCGTTAACCAACGCTCCTAGTGCATGCCCCTAATAGGAAAAACAATCCCAGGAGAACTTCAATCTAGCCTGCATCGTAGTATTCCCCCCCTATCAGGGCCACGGTTACGGACGGCTCCTCATCGAACTCAGTAAGCAATTATTATTTTTTGGATGGGCGGGTTGCATTTGCGGTGGTTGTTAACCAGAGAAAGGCTTGCCTTAAATGATCAATTAATTAGCTTCTTCCCTCGACGGTTCCCACGCATTTTGTTTCCTTACCACTCTCCTGCTTACCCTTACCCACTGCTGCCCGACCGCCCTGGCCAGGTTATCACCTAACACGTCTGGACCGCAAGGTCGGCACCCCCGAACGGCCTCTATCGGCACAGGCTAGAACCACCTTCGAGCGGTGCTGGCAGCGGCTGGTCCTCACGGCCCTGCGAGCCAGCATACAAGGCTATGTCGCCCTGACCGACCTCGCCCAGACCACAGGCATGGTGGAAGAGGATGTTCTGGTGGCCCTGGATGACCTCGGCCTGATGGAGCACTGGCATAGCCGGCATGTCCTGTGCGTCACCTCGGACAATCTAACCACGGCCGAGGCCCGGTTTCGAGGCAACCTACAGGCCAGGTTCGACCCGGCCGCGTACCGAGGCCCACCCAGTCCCACCGACGCTTCAGAGCATTAATTCCGACATTTTATGGCCTGTTACTTTCAAATTTTACTGACCGTGCGGTTTAATCGCCCGACCTCGGTTGTAACATATGCATATTAATAACCCTATTAAAGACTTTACTCCGGAGTTAAGCCGACATCCGGAAAGGTCTCGGCTGGCCGGCGGGCCCGGGACATCTCCTCGGCCTCGGAGGTCAGAGTAATGAGAAACTCGGTCACCGTGATTGGGGTGGGTCGACTTAGGCGGGCGAAGGCCCGTATGGGCAGTTTGCGGATGGCGCGCCCGCTCAGTCCCTGGCACAGGTTTACAGCAGCGACCAACTCGGGCGTCGGATGGTCCCCCGCAACCGCTGGGTCTGAACCAGGGGAGAACGGCGGGCCGAGGGAACAAAGCAGCCCTTGACGGCCCAGTTCGACAATGCAGGATTCAAGAATACGTCGGATGGCCCGCGGGGAGGGCAGGCCGATGTATAGGGAGAGGTCGGCCCGGTCCAGGAGGGCCTCGTCAATGCACCGGGTGAGGTTGGACGTGGCGAGTACCATGACATTGGGCAGATACTTGAGTTTGTCGAGCTCAGTAAGTACCGAATTGACCACGCGTACGGCGTCCGAGGGTTCGTTGCCACGGGCGGCGGACTGGGCCCGGGACGTGGCCAGACTTTCTACCTCGTCGATTAAGACCAACACGGGGCCCGCCTCCGCTAGTTCCTGCAACTTACTGAAGGCCTGGGCCACCAGTTTACCCGACTCGGAGAACCATTTGGAGAAGAGGGCGTGGCTGTTGATCTCGCACAGGTATACGGGCAGCGCGGAGACGACGCCAGCGGGGCCCTGGTTATTACCTGATTCCTTGCCGGCCGCCAAGCGGTGCGACGGCTGCAACCCGACCGCCCACCGCTGGGCCAAGGCCCGGCATAGCGTGGTTTTACCCGTTCCTGGCGGCCCGTGGAGGAGCACAAATCGGTTGTTGGTAACGACGTCCGAATCGACGTCGTTGTGAGCGAACTGCCACACGGTCGTCATGAACCGTAGCACACGATCCGGTACGGATTCTTCAAAGGCCAGCGAGGACCAGAGGCCGTCAAAGCGCGCGTGGGGCAGGGTTGTAGTGTGAAACAGTGTGGTAGTCCCTTCCTCGTCCAATTCAGCGGCAGCCTCAGTGGTGTGCGGATGGTATATTACGAAGTCAAGCTGGGCAAACTGTGTCGGCCATGATGGCGCGTTCCCGAGGGTTGGGCACCATACGCGAACCCTTGTGAGCTGGTCGACCAGCGGGTGAGCCAGTTCCTCGGGCTGGTTGTACACCCGGTCCTTGTGCAGCACCGGCTGGCTCGTAAGGGCCGTACCGGCGACCTGGATGAGATTGCGGACGTTTGGTTGGACATCAGGTCGGACCTGGCACTCGACTGGTTGCGCAGCGGGAGAATGTAGTCATAAACAAATGGGAGTTGAGTACATAGTCGGGCCATCCACTTGGCCATTATGGGGTGGTCTCCATATGGAAACTCTGGAGCACTCGAGCCAAGTCTCGGTGGTAGACAATGAGGCCTGTCAGTACGGTGGTGCCATCAGGTGCGTGGGTCACCTACCATAAAAGGTATGTAATGCCCGGTTGCCGCGGTCTCTCTGTTTGGCGGGGGCGGCGTTCGACATACTTGGAGGTTGGGATGACAAGGGCAAGGCTCACCTGCGAATTGATAGCCGTCTGCGTTGTATGGAATGGCGGAGGTGATTGCCTTGGGAGCCTCAAGTTGAACGGAGAGGCCGCCCTGCCAGGTTAAACAGTAGTTGGCCAGCTTTTCAACTAAGTAAATAGCACTGAGGCCATGGATTCCCCTTGTAGTGCCAACTAGTACGCCAACGACCTAGTGGGGCAATTTTTTATCAGTGATTAGTCTGTTGCTAACTATGGGTCAACTGGCAAGCTTCCATATTATCAGAATTTTTTTATTTTTTGCGTAAGACAGTATAGCTCGGTTAGTAATACGATACCAAGCCCTCCCTCGTGAATGAGCTCATTCGATTAGTTTCGGTACCGTCCTACCCTTTATTGCAACACATTGCATCCATTCCCTGTCACTAAGTGTGCCAACTTAGCCGACCATTACCCTGCCATGAGCGCCTCAGCCGTACCGGCCTTTGCCGGGTCCTGGGATCAGGTACAGACTGCCCTGGCACCCAGTCTGCAGCAGGCTGTCGCCGCCCTCGAATTCAAAGAAATGACCCCCGTCCAGGCCGCCACGATTCCTCAACTCCTCCGGAACCGGGACGTGGTCGTCGAGGCCGTTACGGGCTCGGGTAAGACCCTGGCCTTCGTTATCCCGTTGCTCCAAATCCTCATGCGTCGAGAGCACGCATTTAAACCCAACGAAATTGGCGCCATCATCATATCGCCCACTCGGTAGGTTTAGAAAGATCCTTCATGGCTCGAGAACGGAACGGCTCACGATCATACGGGCGCTACCCCCCCCTCCTCTGCGTATGTTCCCCGACTGCCCACCCCAATATCGCGGTCCTAATATTTACATCTTCCCGGCTTTCCGTCAATGTGTACGCTCTTATCACCGTGTAGCGAGTTGACCGTCCAGATCCACCAGGTGCTGACGCATTTTTTGTCCTTCCAGCAGGTCCCCCACGATTCTCGGAGATACCTTCGGCACCAGCTAATGATCGGTGGCAAGACCCGGCTGGCAGACGATGTGGCCAAGTACCGCCGCATCCAGCCTCAGATTCTAGTAGGTACCCCCGGCCGCTTGGAAGATTTCCTGCTAGGCAAGGGTGGAGTCGGTGGCGTTGGCCAGCTGGGTGCGAGCTTGCGCGAGTTTGAGATTCTCATTCTAGACGAGGCCGACAGGTAAGTCCGCCACTCGTTTTTGGGTCAATTTGTCAACCGCCGGTACGAACGGCCAACCTGATGCCCTTGATGTGGGGCTCTTTCTTCTCATCCTAACTAGTAATCTGGCATTGATTTTCTATTGTCGACCTCCCTTCATTTTACTACTAGACTCCTGGATATGGGGTTCTCTACCTCCATTTCCAATATTTTCACCGTCCTTCCCAAGCAGCGCCGCACGGGCCTCTTCTCGGCAACCTTGACCGAAGCCGTTTCCGAGTTGACCCACGCCGGCCTGCGTAACCCAGCTCGAATTGAGGTTAAGGTTGAAAATACGAAGTCACACAGCGAGCAACGCACGCCTTCCCAGTAAGTTCCTTCATTGCCCTTCCTGATGATAGCTCCTTGCATGTAAACTGGTGCCCGTCACCAGTGCCCTCAGCCAGGCCCTAGAATTCACACTTTCCACCCGAGTCCTGCTACATCCACAAACCTCCCTTTCTCCCGGCAGACTCTCCATCCGCTATATCCGTTGTTTCGCCCACCAAAAACTGGCCCAATTAGTCCGCCTCCTGCAGCGGGCCAACGGGCGCAAGGTGATCGTCTACTTCAGCACCTGCGCCGGTGTGGACTACTTCTACGCCCTGCTTAAGGAGTATCCCGGACTGAATAGCGTGCCCATGGTAGCCCTCCATGGCCAGTTGGAACCCAGGCAGCGTACACAGGCCTACCGTCGGTTCGTGAATCTGGCCCCGGACGAGGGTGCCGTCCTCATGTGCACCGACGTGGCCTCTCGCGGACTCGATATTCCCGAGGTCGACATGGTCATCCAGTTTGATCCCCCACAGGATCCGAAGGTTTTCTCCCATCGCTGCGGTCGTACCGCGCGCGCGGGCCGCAGCGGCCAGGCATACGTCTTTTTGAACTGGGGCCGCGAGGAGACTTATATTGGTAGGTGTCCCTCGAATAGGGTTGGGCTGTCGCATTACTCATGACGATGAACTGTCGCTCTGGACCCCGCTGACCGACCCGGCAGAGACCGATAATTCACTGGTTACTTACACTGCGTCACCATCCTACTTCTGGCCCCTCCTTTTTTTATCCATCTAGATTTCCTGGCCATCCGAAAAATTCCCATGCAATCCCACCCGTACATTGAGGATCCGGACGCCACAAATACCCTGACCACGGAGGAGAACGACCTGGGCGATACGATCGTGGTCACCGACCCGGCTAGCGACCGACTCCTGGCCGATCTGCGCGCCGTAGTCATGCGGGACCGCGCCCTTTATGAAAAGGGGATGCGCGGGTTCGTATCTAACGTGCGGTCCTACAGCAAGCACGATGCCAATTACATCTTCCGTCTTAAGGATCTCGATCTAGGCAAGGCGGCTCAGGGATACGCCCTGCTGCGGTTGCCCCGGATGCCCGAAATAAATGCCGATAAGGTCGAATTCACGCCCGTCGAGTGCGATCTCGATACTCTGGCCTACGCCGACCCGGTGTTGGAGAAGAAGCGCCAGGAAAAGCTGGCGGAGCGAGCGGCACGGTAAGTCGAATTGTTGAGTGATTAGGCACGAAGTGAGGACGACAATTGGCGGCCCGTCAACGGATTGGGTGGCAACCAAACCTGCCTTGCGGAATCTATCGCTAGCCCCAACCGATCAGAACTTGATAGTTATTATTATTATTTACTGACGCTACCCTTTCGCCTATCTCGTACCCTTTCTATGTACACCACATCGTTACCGGCTGGCAACGAATAGTGACGAGGGCCCCAAGAAGAAATATCACCCGAATGCTCCGTGGTCGCAAAAAAAAGAGGCCCTGGATCGCCGCCACGAACGCCGCGAGCGCAAAGAGCATAAGCGGGCGTTGCAGCTGGAAGAGCGGAAGCGCCAAAATCCGCCGGCCAAACGGTTCGGGGCCCTGGTCCCTGATGACCTTGCCGGCGACAGCGGCAATGACGATGATACTGACGACCTGGTAGCGATGCAGCGTGAAGAGCGGTTATACAAAAAGTTGCGGCGGCAGGGGGTCAGCGACAAGGAGATCCGCCGTCAGGTGGGTGGTGACGACCTTGAGGACTTCTAACATGCTAGCTGCCCCTTAAAGGGATCAGTGCCCGCTGCCGAACGGGTGGGTTTGCCTGTGACTTGTTTCAAGGCCCTGGTTGTGCGACAGTAGTAGCTTATTAGGGCACAGAGTTTGGGAAAAGATGGTTGAATATAGATAATACCGGATACACTTGTATTTCAATGGATGGTATAGCCTTAGTGAAGCAGTTATGCGCTAAGTGCATTGGCACAAGCATAATCATGTAGAGATAATCATAAGCTGCACCAATCATGAAATAAGGACTGATGCATCTATATACATGTTGAAAACCCCCCACAGCAAGCGTCGTTAGATATCAGAGACCTAGGCTTTACAGATGAAAACTAAGAGGGTCTTGGGCGAGGAATCGGTTGTGATACCTGAAAGAGGCACGAAGCCTCATAATACCTCCTGTATCAGCTCGTATCCCTCCTGCACCGAGATGCCCGCCCATACGCCTCGAATCCACCGCGCTCCCCGAATGACTCACCGAGCACCCTTGCAAGACCCACAGCTGCGGACTCACCGAGAGCACTCGCACCTACCACTAATGCACAGCCAACGGCTATCCGACTTGTAAGGCACACACCACGCCACTGGCAAACGATATCACTACTTCTTTACACGTGCTTTCTCCTCAATAAACATTCTATTACTCCTCTGGCATTCCGCCTACCACATTAGCCCATACCACCATAAATTAGGGAACAGCGTTGATTCCGCTACGACCTCGGACGAGAAGAAGGCTAGCCTCCGACAGCCGGATCCGGGCTGCGAATTATCCGCTGGTCAACGAGGCTTCAATCGCATTTCACTTGTAAGACGGAACGGGAACGTGCTGTAGGATGGATGCCGGCGATCCTAGGTAGTAGTAGACAACTCCAGCAGGCTCCTAATCGCAGAAGTAAAATACATAAAAGCTATCGCGTCCTTTGCTTCTACACAATAGAGCAGTATTGGCATACGCTTCAGTCAACCCTTCTGCGGGTGGTGGTGAGACTTGTGAGGAGATAATTTCTTATTGATGGGTCACAATTGCTACTCTCTTTTGCTTGACTACACCCCGGGTTGGCAGCACCCAGGATTGCCCATTAGATGTAAGCCGCCCACCCAATGTACATTTGGAACAGCAGGTCCGGGTTCGTGGCCTGCTTGATGAGCTCGTCAACTTGGCCCTTCACACTCATGGGCAGGGAGTTGCGGCTCTGGCCCTCCAGCTTACGACGGATGCCGGCCAGGGTGCTCTGGGCCACGCGACGCTGGGCCTCCGATGCGCCAGCGGCTGCCGCGGCGGCAGTTTGACCGCCCCGGTGGCTGGTTCCGGAGGAGCGGGTTCTGTTCCACTCCACCAGCGGGTCGTGCAAAAACGTGTCCAGGACACACATGAGCGAGTCACGGTGGTCACGCAGTAGGTTCATGGTCACCTCGCAGGTACGGCGGAAGGGCCCCTCAACTCCCAACGGTCCCATGGCGGCTACCATGTTGTGTGTCAGCCGGAAGGGCACGCGCTCCGGTTTCTCGAGGGTTAATCCCTTACCGAAGAGGCAGCTAAAGTCCACATGCACACAGTCTCCGGTGGTCTCGTCGAACAAAATGTTCTCGCCGTGACGGTCTCCCAGACCCAGCACGTACCCCACCATGGACATGGCAGCGGTAGTATGCACATATCGCTGTCGGCTGGCCAGCCACACCGCGGGGTCGGGAAACCGGGCTAAGAACCACTCGGGAAACACCACAGGGAACAGCGGGAGCAGCTGCCGGGTGAATACTTCACCCTTGTCGGCGGGTTCCTGGTCGAGGATACTGCGAATCCGAGCCACAGGGACCACGCAGTGGCGGCGTCGGTACACATCCATCACGATGTGACGATACCCCGTGGTGTGGGGCACCCACTCAATCAGGCCGCAGTCCTCACTAAGTGGTACTACGGCATAAGTGCGCACGTGGAGCTGGCGGCGACGGGCTTCAGGGTCCTTGAGCAGAAACTTGTTGACCATGGAATTGAGCTCCATCGTGCGCGCGTCCTTGCGCAGATCGTCCTTGGGCTTGCACAGGAACGCGTAACGGACCCCATCGCTACCCAGCAGGGTGATTTTTTTAGGCTTCTGCAGCGAGTGCAGCACGTCGATGCGGTCCTGGAATCCGCGGATGGTCGGGAGGGCGTGCGGGAAAGGTTGGTGAGTCGGAGCGGCCTGGGCGGCACTGGGCAGGGTCACCGTCAGACTGCCCTGGAGAGGTACGATAAGGCGCAGGGGGGCCATGCGCACTAGACGGCGGAAGTCCTTGTCGAATGAGAGAGTGGTGGCCTTTGCCGGGACGGCGTGGTAGCAGAGACCGACCAGAGCCTCACCGACGGCTGTGGCCTCTTCAATGAGTTCCCGCAGGTGCACCCTCTGGAGCATGGCGGTAGGGTCAGAGCGCACTTTGGTGAAAATGGCGGCGCATCGAGTCGCCCGTCGCGGATTGGACGCCCGAGCCACCGCCGCCATGGCCCATAGGGCCTGCCCAGGGAACACCACCAGCACCGACAGGATTATGTGTTCCAGGATGGCGTAAACCTGCTCGTGTGGATGGCCGATGCGGGACACAATCTGCGAGAAGGCGGTCAGGAATTGGTAAGTGGGTAGTCGTTTGACCAAGCTTTGGACCAGCAAGTTAATCTTATTAAGGAACCGGGTACGCTCGTCTGGGATCCGACCCGCCTCCTGTCGCACGGCCTCCAAGGCGTCGCCAAAGTCCAGCCACAGTGTCAGTAGACGGGGTAGGGCCTGGTAAATATAGCGAGTCCCGAAGGTCAGCGCCTTGCAAAGGTTACGGCAGCTGAGGTAAATCAGCGCATCGAGGTTCGCCGGTAACGGGGCGGACAGGTCGCGCTGGCGGGTCAAGTCTAGGTAGCGAATGTAGTAGCAGGCGGCCTCGAAGTGGGCCTTGTCCCAATGGGGCTGCAAATGTATGACCTGGTCGTAGCGCTCAATAATGGCATTACTATTGACGCTGTTGTGAGCGGCCATCCACTTGGTAAGCAGGAGCTTTGCCTTGAGGCGCGAAGGTGGAATAAATGGGGGGGTGAAGTGATGGTGAAGGGCGTGTCGGAGAAAGGAGGAGTGGTGCAGATTAGTAGCTACGGTCAAATCAAAGGGGCACCGATCGCCGGCCTCTCGGTTCGTTAGTGAGGTGCGGTCACGCACGATGGAAAACCCTAGAGGATACCCATGCCGACCTTCGACTCAAGCCGTGGGACCTGGATGGCTTACCTTAGCCACCACGTAGGTGCGTGCCTGTACGTCGTCGCCGGAGGGTGCCGGGACGCCGCACCCGGTGGTGGGTTCCGCCGGCACGATAAGGGGAAGCTCAGCCGCGCGGCTCAGCTCGTGGTGAGCAAGCCCATGCTGGTCCGTCTCCCAGTACCATTTGGCCCGCTCAATCTGCACCAGGCCAGCGTCTCCCCGTGGGGCATTAAGAAGGGCCCCGAAGGCGGTCCGCATGTGGCCGGCCTTGCGTGCGGCCTTGGCAGTGACCAACCACAGCCGGCTGCACTCCCCGTGCATCACGTTGCGAGCGGCTTGCCAGGCGGGACCATCGAGCCGCTCGCGCAGGATCTCGACGAGGACCCGGCGCAGGTTGAGTACAGTCTCACGGTCCTGGAATTCTGGGGCCACCACGGTAAGTCGGCGGTCCCATTCCGCAAACAACTGCTGTACACCAACCTCATAGGAGGCTGGGTCGCGCGTGGTGCGACTCAGCTCCGCGGCCGCTTCCAACTCCCAGAGAAGGTGCAGCCGTAGGACGTCCGGGTAGCTACGCGGGTAGGCGTCGGCCCCCGTTCCGGCCAGGCCGGCCACGACATGCACCCGGGTGTCTCGGAGGAGGTCAGTGAACCGACCATGGACCTCATCGGCCGAGGCATCCGCTTGGCACGCGTGACGCAAACTCAGTAGCAGGCGGCCCAAGGCCAGCGCAAAAGGCTCAGCCACTCGGCCTGGCACATTTGCTGCTGCCTCTCCTGATCCGACAGTTTCGACGGCGAGCAGACCCCCTACGGTACCCCATTGGCCCAATCGCCAGGCCGCCTCAACCGCCGCCGGACGCAGGGAGGGTTCCCACTCAGGGTGCTGAGCAGTCAGCCCGCGGATGTGGGTCAACATGCCCTCCAAATGGCCCAGGGAATTGAGAGAGCGCAAGTAGCCCGCCTGGACATCCAGCTCATCGCCGTGGCGTTGCAACTGCTGCTCGTAGCAGGCATGCGCGGCCGCCCACAGGCCCGTCGCTTCGAACAGCATGATCTGTTCCGCCGGGGCCACGGTGGGAAGCAGCGTGGCCACACCTTCGAGTCCGTCGGGCACACCCAGGCGGTCATAGGTGCGGAGGAGGCCCTCGAGGGCCCGGGTGCGCGGACCGGTTCCGTCATCAACAGGGTGGGACTGGACTACAACCTCAAAGTGATACACGGCCCGAGCGTCGGCACCACAGGCCAGTGAGGCTTCGGCTTCCAAGTTCGGCGGCAGTGCCCCAGCATACATCTCCAGGGCCTGATGCAGGGTTTCTCGGTACGATATTAGTAGCGGGGGCGAGCCAGATTCGGCACGGGGAAGAGCGGCCGCTGGACGATTCGGGACTGCGGTGTCGGCGTTGCCCTCCTGGTGCCGCCAGGCATAGATAAGGTCCACAGCCCTAAAGATGGCCTGAGTGGATAGGGGGGACAAGACAGGAAAACGACGGGTATCCATGAGGTGATGAGGGTAGCGTTGGTTAGCCAGGTGTAATGCCGTGATCGAGCGTATCCTTTATGATGGCCATGGATTCATCCGTAGGCTTCGATAGGAAAAGTGGATCCGGGAGCCTAGGATGGCCAGACTTACCTGTGCACAGCTCTGCACGTAGGACCCTTTCTCATTCGCCGCGACAGCGGCTTGATAAACTGTACGAACTTCCCGAGTGGCATTGGTCGCCCCGGGGCCACCATGGGCGAGAACCAGGCCCAAGGCGTAGGGCAGGAGGAACTGGGCGACGCGGTGGTCTTCATCGTGGCGTACAACATTGCGACAGATGGCGAACGGTTCGCGCACCGCGGCCGTGGGGATGGCAGCCATAAGATCGAGGACCCAGGTGCGCAGCCAAGCGCTGTAATTAGTCTGGTGAGTGAAAACTGGGCGCGCCGGAACGGTGGCGGCCGCCGGTCGCAAAGAATACTTGGTGTCGAGTAGCGTAGCGAGGGTCTCCCGAACGACCGACGGAAACCGTTGCCAGCGGTCTGCGATATCGCCGGGACCCACCGGGGCCTGGCTAGTAAAATCAGTGGTACCCGCCGCGTGGGTGCTACCTGCAGCCAAGGACCCGACGGTCACGGGGGTGTAGCCGGCCAACTTGAGTAGCTCCTGGGTAGCGTACGCGGCGTATCCCTGGTCCTGGGGTGACTTAGCAGCCCGGAACACGGCCACAAGATGAAATTCCAGCAGGTCGCTCACGAAGGCAAACCGGTCGCTCGGGGTGCGGAGATCGTACCTGCCTGCAAGACCGCACCCTTTGCCAGCCTCGCTCCCTCTGGTGTTCGGCACCGCCCCTTCGGACAGAGTCGAGGCGGTGATCAACGTGGTTAGCCGAGTCGGATCGACGGCGCCGAGTTGACCCAGACAGACGGCGGCAATTGACGCTGTGGTCGGGGCAGTGGCAGGCCGAGCGCACACCTGCAACAGGATTGCGATGAGTCGGACCACGCAAGGATCGATGCGCTCGGCGATAATTAGCTGGTAAACGTCAAGGGGGTGGCGACATAGAAACCGGTCCAGTTCAGCTAGGGCCAGGTCAGTCACGGCGTGGTGCACATCGCCGACCAGATCGGTGAGCATACCCAGGTGTTCCACCAGAGTGAGTGACCCCCGAGCGGCATTCAAAACGGCATTGTAAGGCGCAAAGGCCGACTCGTTGACCGGGAGGAGGCATATGCGGCGGGCCCGGGGTCGCACTACGGGTCCATTATCTAGAAGCACGTAGTCAAGGCACTTGGCGATCTGAACGCGCTGGGTTGGATCACAGTGGGTGTAGGCAGTGGCCAGCGTAGCCACGACGTGCGTGAGGTGGTCCCCGACGTGAGGCTTGCGCACTGCCAGGAGGTAGGCGTACCAGGCCGTCAAGGCAACGGTACGGAGTTCTGGGCGCGCCAAGGCGGCCCGCAGGGTGGAGTACACATGGGTAGCCACTTGGAGGATTGGAGGGCCGACCAGACGGAACAGCTCAGCCAGGCCACGAAGGGCAGCACGCTGGCGTGTGACGGATACGGTGGGGTGCTGGCCAGGCAGGAGGTCGCTGACGTGAGACAGGATCCCCAGGAAGTACTTTCCCAGCAGAAGTTGGGCCAGCGACGGGTCCAGGGTGGCGTGAGCGGCGTCATCTAGGGTCGCCGCCGGGTCCGACTCGGTAGGGGTGGACAGGTCAGGCCGGGCATGCAGCTTGGCCAAGACGACACGAAGGGCCCCGGCCGCGCGCAGCCGTCGGGCGGTGGTGTCAACAGGTCCGTGGGGAGGCGGAAGTAACGGGTCCCCGTCAGAACCTCCGCCCATGGCCTCGACCAATCCAATAATCAGCTGCAGAGCACAGGTGCGGATGAGTTCGCTGAGCCGAACGGTCGGACCGCCGCCGGCTACTAGGTGAAGGTAGAGCCGCGTAGCAGCGGGGACGGCGCGAGATGGCAAAAGAAGCAGGTGCAGCAGGACGGCCAGAGCGTGGTCAAGGCAAAGTTCTGGCAGCGGACGTTCAAGGGCGGTGGCGACCGCCTCCAAGGTGCCTGGGCGGTCCAGGGCAATCAGTTCGGGGAGGGTAGAGTCGAGGGTGCGCGCAAGGAATGCCCGCGGGTCGGCGTCGCCCAGTAGCTGCATCCCATTTGCAGCCGCCCCAGAATCCACCTCCCAACATTGTACCAGGTAAACGCTAAGCGCCGGAACGTATGGGTCAAACAAACCGGCCACGGTCGTGTGACGCGCCGCCGCCAGTTGGATGAGTTGGTCCAGGGCCGCGGCACGCAGGGCAAGGTTCCGCTGTACAGCACGTTCCAGGAAAGTCTTTAGGATAGAACCTAGTAGCGCCGCCGAGGCGCACTGCGTCGCCACCGTGCCCAGAACGGCCAAAAGGTGGGGAGTCGATGCGGCGGGGGCCACATCCAACATGTCTAGAACATGACGCACGAGGCGGGGCTGATTTACGCGCCGCAAGGCCTCGACTTCCCCACTGTCGCCGTCGGATCCCGGGACAGTGCCAAGCAAGCCCAGAACTCGGGCAAGTACGGCGCCCAGCCCCCGCAAACCCGTGGCCAAGTACTTGAAGCAATTCTGGCCAAAGAGGGCCGGGCGCATGTCACCGGCTGCGTCATCCGCTCTACCACCAATGATACCGCCGTCTTCGCCTACAATAGACTCAGCGCCCCTAACCTGTTCCTCATCTTCGTCGTCGACCAAACGGTAGTCAGTGAGGGGAGAATGGTTGAGCAGGCGGGCCAGGGCCCGGCCGAAGGCAATACGTAGGCGGGGTTCCTGGCGCTCCGCGATGAGGAACCAGAAGCGGTTCCACTGGCGCACAGAGCGGATCCGGACGGTGGCGGTCGGATCGACCGCATCGGGGTGCAGGTAGACTGGGACCACGACGGACGGTGCACTGTAGCCTTCCGGGGTCGGTAGGCCAAACTGCGCGTGGCAGACCGGGCAGATCAGAGAAGGGAGGTCCACATCGGAAAGACCGCACGTCAACGAACCAGCAAAGGCGCAGCCCAAGTCACTCATGGCCGTAGCGGCTACCAGGAGCACGTCATAGGGGTCATCAGGTCGAAGTACCAGTTTCGGTACGAGGTAGGCTAAGACCTCCGGTTGATCAGCCCATTTGCGTACAAAGGTGGGCAGGAGTGGCCAGGCCACGGACCGAAGATCTGGTTGGCCTCGGGAAAAGCCCTCTAGGTCCCCCGTCGGGGGGGCCAGGGCCGTGACGAAGATGAGCAATTGGAGGGCGGGGTGGTGACTTGGGGGCAGAATGGCGGTGAGCTGAATGATAGTCGGCCGAAGGCTTGGCCACATGCTGGTGGCGGGTGGCGAAGCGGCTAGTTCGAGCAGGCTGGGCGGGAGGGTCTGTGTATCGAGCAAAGCCGACAGTACTGGCGGGAGGTGGGCAATTCCCCTACCCAACGCACGAGAGAACGGGGAGTTGGAGACTATAAAGGGGGAGCTAAGGAGTTCGCAAAGTACGTCGCTCAGAGTAGAGTCTGTGGGGAACATCGTGAGATGCAGAGTCCAGGTGCGCAGTTTGTCGAGGAGCTGGCTGATAAACGCCATCAGCTCGTCAACTGGCTCTTTCACGCTGGTCCGCATACTGGCCATCGTCGCGTGAAGAAGGTCGGCCAAGGCAAAAAGGATAGGGGCCGGAACCTCAGTCTTGCGGCCAACGAGGTATTCATCAAGATGCTCCGCGACCAAGTATAGCCATTCCTCGAGCTGGGCAACCGGTATGGCCGAGCCGTTCGAACACCCACGCAACGACCTGCTAAGGCTCTGCCAGAGGACGTCGGGTGCCAGTGGATATGGGGTGGCCGAGGCATCGGGAACCGACGGCTCAGACGACCACCTCTCGACCGGCGTTACTTCTGGTAAGCAGTGTACCCGACCTGGTATGTCGACCACCACGGACTCCCCCCGCCGCCGTTTTCCGGAATCCAATAGTAACCAGGGTGTTCCTTCATCCTTATCACTGCCACTGCTGCCCTTTCGTTTACGTTTGGCTGAGGATGGGATACTGTCCTCGCCCAAATGGGTTGGCCAGGGCAGCGCTACGGGGTAAACGGTGATATAGCGTCGAACTAGGGTGCGCAGAGCGAAATACCAAACCCGGACCGGTGGTGATACGCTGGTAGGATCTGGGCCCAGCTGGTAAATTACGCGGTAGGCCAGTGGGAGAACGGTAGCCAAGTCGACTCGTCGTGTAGGCAGGGACGAAGCCCATTGAGTAGCCGAGGGAATGTATAGGACTGGGGAATCGAGTTCTTGGTCGGATCCATTCCCAGTCTCTATCCAGTCGGGAAGGTTCCGGATTAGGAATCGCAAGGGGGGTGACAAGAAGTCCCCGACAGCGATGGTGGCGGAAGCTACGGCCAGCAGGTGAAGTAGTTGTGCCACCTGGCGGCCGACCATGATATCATCGATACGTGCAGCGGCTACTCTGTTCCACGGCTGATGAGATTGAGCCACGTAAAGCAGCAGGAAGAGCGCGGTCGGGAGCTCGGTGCCTTCGGCCTCAGCTACGGAGGGGACGGGGCCTGATGGTTGTTGTACAGGTGGCCAACGCGGCCTGTCGCCTGGCGCGGAAGAGAACAGTAAGAGAGTGGTCTGTACAAGGTTGGTGAGGAGGGAGCAAGCCTCATTAGTATGATGCAAGGCCAGCGGCTGTACTGCTGCATCGCCCGGTAGAAGGAGCATGATAGGCGGGTTAAGAACCGACCGCCTCGGTGATCGCGGATAATTTTGCACCACGGTGAGAATCACTTCGTGGAGGGCCATAGTGAACTCCTTAGCCGGGCGGATGCCGGCGGGATGACATCTCAAGGCGTCGAAATAGCTTCCCAATGAATCGACCACGGCCCCGTGGACAGATACCAGGCGCGGACGCATCAGGCAACTCAGCCAGAATCTCCACAGGGCGGTGCCGAGCGGTATCCGATCCGCCACGTCGCGCGAGCCGATTGTTACCAGGCGGGCGATGGCCGCGGGTGCCGAGTGCAAGACGTGACGGATCAGCTTGAGAAGACTGTGCACGTTTCGGACCAGTTCGACGGTGGCGGGAGCTGCAAATTTACCGGTGGGTGAGGCAAAGTAGGCGACATGCGGGTGTATGCTTGCGTGTGAGATAACAGCTCCTAAAGTCACCAGCGAGAATCCGAGGGCAGCCCTTCTAGGGACGGTAAAGCGTATTGGTTAAACAGGATGAAGACATACGTACCTGCTGCACGACTCAGGCTGGTGTTAAAGTCATCCAGCAGAGAGTTGAGGAGGGCGTAGTACTGCTGCCAGTCAACAGCCGGCTGAGCGGTGGCCGAAACGTCTCCGTTCGCCTCTGGGTCGTCAGTGACTGCCATACCGGAGTGCAGATGGGTATGCAGCTGCTAAGGACGTGGACGACGATGGTGGTCGGCAATGGCGGCAGTGTTAACCCAGAGCGTGCGCGAAATGGGTAGAAAGTGTGCAAAGCGGAATTCAAAGAGAGAAAAGTTTGTTTACTATTGTAATCGGGAGAAACGGCAGCAGAGACGACGAAGTTAGCGAGTATAGTGGTCGTTCCTTGCAGACGGGGAGGGGGATGCGTTCCCAGCTCTCTTTCGTCCATGTATGCAACTCCATGTGGCTAGGAAATAGGTTGTGGGCAGGCCTGAAATGAGCGGAGGAGCATAATTCGACACTCACGCCCGGCCCTGCTGCGGCGCCCAGCAGGAGAATGGCCTGGTCAGGGATATGCGCAGCGAACTATCCGATCTACTTTAATCAGTCCGCCCGCCCCCGTACAACCAGACCAGTGACGGGATTTTAAAAGCTAGTGGCCATCACACCCGGGCCCATGGGTTCCTCCGTTGGCACCTTTAAGTCTTGTCTTTATCGTGAAGGCGTGAACCCCAGCTTAGGTGGCAAATAATGTATACCCTAATGCACTGTAGCTACAGATAGGCTTCGAGTCATTCGATGATATTCCCCCTAACTGCGGCAGGGGCGGAGAATATCTCAGGCTAACCCGCCCATATTTCTTACCTCTCCCCACCTTTCAGGTAGACGAAGCGAAACCTCCGCCCCCCCCACCATCACCACGCAGTGGGGCTCGCACGCCGTGACAAGTACGGAGGTTTCACCCCTCGTCTGACCCCGGCCGAGTCAATCGGACTGCCCCCGACAAGGGAGAGGAACCCGCCGGAATCAACTTGGAGCCGAAACTGTTTCTTATTCTATACGTCGTATTGCGAATCCTAGGATTAACCCCCTTAGACATTAAGCAACTGGTACCATGGCTGTCAGTGACCGTAAGTGGAAGCCAGGTTACCTCCCCCTCCTTTGGACCTACGCCACCAGATGGATCGTCAGGATGGCATCCCGAGCCAGACGACCATCCCTGTCCTAACTCGACCACGCCCCTCCTCCTTCCACCACCTACCGAGTATGGTAGTTAATAACCAGAACGCAAGCCCCGTACCGGGTGATCCGGATGCGGCGTTCCAGCAGTTCGTGGCCGTTCACCGTACCCAACTGCAAGCCATCGGCTTCCCCGACGCCCTGCAACGGGAACTGTATGAGAAGCTCACACACGAAAACTTCGATGCCGGCCGTTCCTTCGCGCTCGCGGAAACTGAGGAGAACGACAAGAAGGCTTTATCGCAGTACCACCTGGTGGTGAAGGCCGACCAGGTGGCCAAAGAGAGGTGAGTATCCCGTCGACGGTGCCCTGGGCTCAAAATAATTTGGCTAAAGCCGACCAGACTGAGCCGTCCCGCACGCGACGCCCCCTCACTCTGATTTTCCCTCCTGATTAACCTGGCCGCAAATTATCCTTTCCCCGTTTCGGCCCTCAGTGCGGTTTACTTGATCGATCACGCCTGGGCTACTACCCTTAAGGACCCCTACCAGATGCTGCTCCTGAACGACGCCCTTCTAGAACGCCTGGCTAGCGTTGTTGGCGTGGACCTGGAAGAAAAAGAGTCGAATAACGGTGCCGAAGCGGATGCGACCACTGCCCGGCCTGCCGACATCACACCTGAGGAATGGGAACAGTTGATTGAGATGGTTATGACCGAGGGCCATGTCAGCCGCCCCACCGCCGAACAATTGCTGATCAAGGAGGACTATGAGGTGCTCAACGCAATCCAGGCCGCCACCTACATCGAGGAGCAGACGCCCATGCTACAGACCATCAAGGAAAACATTCTAGGCCAGGTACAATGTACGTCAGACCGCTTACGTCCAGATGGCGGCTCTCGGCACGTTTTGTCAAGCGACCACTTGGTACCGAGTGGGTTAATAGGTCGGAAGCCTGGACAATTTCCCCTGACTGTCACTAACGGTATCTTCGCTACAACTATATCTATTTTGCCAATCTCCCAGCACGCGAAACGAATGTGACAGACATGCCGCAGCCGACGGAAGAGTGGGCCACCCGTCACTACACTTGTCGCCAGTACTCGGAGCCGGCGGTGGAAGGAGGCCGTGTCGAGTACTACGTCGAGGTGCGCGCCCTGGTGGGTCCCGGCCTTCGGGCGAGCGACGTGGAGTGTGAGATTAAGACCCATCACCTCCGCCTTGTGATCGCGGGTCGACAGGCCGTCATCGATGGCGAGCTCTACGCGGCCGTCGTACCCGACGATTCGACGTGGACCATCGGTAAGTAGGGTACTGGGCGTATCAACCAACAGGCTAGAAGGCGGCTTGGCCACCTTACGCCGTTCCACCACCAGAACCTGATGTTGCGGGCTAAACCGTGCTGGGCTGCTAATGCTCCCTCTTTCTGCCCTGTCCCAATCCACTGTACCACTCTAATCGGTAGAGAGCGGCGAAGTGGTCATTACCCTGAAGAAGCAGGACGGCGGCGGGTCACTCTGGCCGGAATTGGTCCACCAGGAGACTCGGTTCGACATGGCCCGCCGGCAGGCCCAGGCCCGGACCGTGGCGGACGCCCTGGCCCCGTTCCTCCAGGCCTACAAGTACGTTCACGTGGCCGAATCGGGCGAGACGCGCCAGGATGTCGTCTGGTACGTGATGGACGAAGTGGGTAACGCGATTATCGACAGCCGTGACCCGAACTGCGCGTGCTACTCCTTTCTCTACTGCTCGCCCACCAGCGGAGCCATCAACGCTTACAATCTGCTCTGGCCCCTTGCCAATCTGCAGCAGGGTGAGGTCGTGACCCGCGACTACCGCCTGACACGGCCGGTGACGCTCTAAGCCCAGGCATAGTTGGCGGTATCGTTACTTCGTCGGATTTTAACTACGGACATGTATGCTGAACGGGCCGAGCCCTGTGTTCTCAAATTAAATCAAACGCGACGATTAGATTGGTTTGATCAAGAATGGCCCAGATAGCGCACGGGTAGACAGCCAGATTTGTATCCTAGGGTCTAAACCCCTCAATTGCACAGGGGGAGCGGTGATAGGTCTTACTACAACTTTTAATGGCCTTACAAGGCAGCACGCTAGGCGCCAGAAAGACTCAATCAACGTGTGTACTAGTCTACGACCCAGAATGTACAGTGCGGATGGAATGCGCCCCACTGCCTGTATATTTTTCAGGTCCGCTACCCCCTGCTAGGCTACTTGCAAATTTTACAGCCACTCTTCAACGCCTTGGACTTCGGGGCTTTTGAATTTCCCCCTTTACATCCATTCGGCCACAGCCATTTCGTTCGGGCAGTCCCCTGCGCCTACCCGCCTACAAATCTTTCCACGCACACTCGAATTCGGGATTGTCCGCAATGACCGAGTTTCTCAAAGCCCTCTTGGACTACTACGCCCACCCGTCACGGGCCTCCGGGCTAACCGCGGTGCTTGGGACCTTGGTTGGCATTCAAAAACTTGTTGACGAATCCACCGGCCTAACCGACGGCACAGCGCGAATTTCTATGCCCACAGGTCTTCTGGTCGCAGAACTTGGAGTTGCCGCTAAACTTGGCCAGGCTGAACTGCTAGAGGACACCACCTTGGCCCAGACCCTCACTAGGTTGTACCAGTTGGAACGAAAGCGGCGGGCCTTCCTCGACTACCATGCCCGTTTCCTCGCTGATCAGGGCCCCTCTGTCCCCTACGAAGATCTGACACGGCTGTACGAATTCACAGTTTGCGCCCTGAAGCGTGCGGTAAGCAGCGTAAGGGCTAGACCCTCTCCTTATAAACCAGCCCCTAGTAGTTGGCCCCAAAATCTGATCTGACAACAATCTGTATCTTTTGCGTATCACAATTTCTAAACTGGTACGGAATCACACTATATGGTAGGCCTTTTTCCAACACGTCGGACCCAACTGCTTTGATCCGCTCTTGCTGATGTCAACCATTAACCGACTCTTTCCGATGGCCACGGCGCCCCCGGCGAACCCTGGCGACCAAGCCACCGGGCCGGACGCGACCGCACCGTCGGATCAACTTCCACTTGGGGGCCCCCCCCTCAGCCCAGACTTCCGACTCCACCATATACCTTCTCCCCGGCCGGGGCTGCAGGCCCTCATGCTTAGCGTGGACCGGATTGTGGAGTCAAATGAAAGCATCGATACGTACGGCGAGGTCATTCTTCCGGTGTCTGCCCAGGAAGATGTTAACCGGCTTTTCAACCATGCCCGCCACCAGATCCCGTGGCTCACCGTCGTTCACCACCTCAAAAACTATATCCGACAGACCCGGCGCCAGATCCGGGCCCTGAACGAGGCCCTCGCAGCCCGACCCCCGGAGGACGATCGGAACCCTTTGTGGCTGCCCCACGGAATAAATCCGTGCAAGCCAGTCGTTAAGCGGGTAAGTAGGGTGGCAATGACAATCACACCGCAGCCTGTACACTCATGCCTGTCAGCTTGGGCATCTTTAAAAGCTGAAGAGAACTAGTAAGCAATAGCATATTATCATAACCGCGAATTCAATGCTATTTTATGTTATACATTGCTCCCCTCCCTCACCGTCTCTACCCCCCCCCCTCTATGCACTCCGTGTTCAGCTTCTGGAGTACGACGGACTTGCAAATGACACATTGACTACATGACAACCTTAGCTGAGACCCGCCATATGGCTAATCAACACCACAATAGGTTACCCAAATCTTCACCACAATAACCAACAAAAAAAACAGCCATCCTGTGGTACCCAACCACCATATCTGTAATAAATTTAACGCATTTCGACGGTACTTTGGCTCGTCAAGGGCAGGGTGCCAACCTTAGTTAGGCAAGATCACATAACCTCAGGGCCGTTGGGTGGCTGAACCGTCGTTAGCGCAACGACACCTACCCCACTGGGTCACTCTCCACCCTAAGGGCAAAACCCTGGCGATGCGGGACTCCATAAACGCAAACCTGTACGGATGCTACTCAACGCATTCTTACAGATCTCGCTATTTTCTTTGTACCCTTTTTTTATTCCAGCCCACTCTATTTTCTCTCATCGCTCCTCATTCCACATTCCAACACCATTTGACCCTGCCCCCCTCCTCATAGCCAATTATGGAAGACAAAGTGGTTGCCGAAATCGACGTGTTCCGCACCGACAAGCTCGGTCAGCACCTCCACGTCTTTCAGTTCCCGCTCAAGGAGACCCACCGCGTGGAGACCGACCTCGAATACCCCAAAACGGCCCGGCTCAAACCCAAGAATTTTGTTGTCGAGCTTAACTATAGCCTGGACACCCGCAGTGTCCTTTACAATCGGCAGAAGGGCGAGGACCTCGGACTGGGCTTCAACAACCGTCAGGTGCGTACCGTCTACGACGCCGAGCAGGACGGGGTCGACGGCGGACCGAGCCTCATGGATACCCGCACCTTGGTGTCGAACAGCATTCCCAACAACACCCGGTATATGGTCGGCATCCTGCGCAACAGTAAGTTCCTTCTCCCCAGACGGGTTTGGATGAATTGGGAGAACGTACCCAGGAATAACCCGTCACCTCGACTATTGGTGACCGACTGTCGGCCAAGTCGTCGTGACTGACTTTGTGAATACGCCGTTGCCTTGTACAATGATCCCTGTTCCTCACAGACGAACTCCACCTTACCGACGTCGCCCGGCTCGTCCAGATGTATCCGTCGCTCAAGTACCTGGACGTTATTGATAGCAAGGTCAAGTCAGCTGCCAAGAAGGTCAACGATGAATCGCAGGCTGAGATCTCGGGTCCAGCGCCCCAGCCACAGGCCAGGGCCATCAATGTAAGTGGCGGCCTTAAACGACCCAGACTATACGGTGGCATAATGATAGTACCCGTCATTGGTCCCTTCGATAGTTATACACCAAACCTCTGACCCCGCTGCTTCTATTGCCCCCCTCCCCCCTCCCACTTTGGTCCTCCGTAGATGCAAGTTCGCAACCCTGGCGCCGAAGAGTTGGCCCATCTGCGCAAGACCTCCGTAACCTACCTCAAGCAGCAGATCGAGGAAGAGCCTTGGCAGCCCCTGGATTATTTCCCCTCAACGGTAGGTAGTCTTAACTCATTTTCTGGGAAGGCCTATCACTTCTCCTATAGCGTGCTACGGAGGTCCAACGTACTATACCGAATCTGACGCCTTCCACCCCCCCCCCACTTTCCCTTACCTAATTGCTGCATGCTTCCGGCCTATCCATTCACCCTGTGTACACCACCCCAGTCCGGTCAGTCGGAACTCATCTACAGTTACCTCCTAGCCCGCTCCAGGAAAACCCTTCTGTCTGAGGATACCAGCTCTACGTTCCTCGAAAAGCTGGCCAAGGAAACGTTGCCGGATGAGGTGGTGGTGCCAAGTTAGATCTGGATCTGGCACTAGCATGCACCAATATCTGAACACGCACTACCCCCCCGCCAATAAATTTCACCTTGTTTCATACCAGTCCCATCTGTGCCACCATTGTTCAATTAGATTCGTACACCCGCCAAGGGCGTATTCAGATACCTCAATCTTGGAAGGGCAAGTGTGGAAATTTTTTGAGAATGAATTAGGAGTCAGGCCGTCCATAGTTAAGTTTCGCTAACCGTTACCAGCTGCGCCCCGTGGGCGGCCTGGCGTACCGGGTAAACCGTATCACCGATCTGGTCGAGTAGCACTTGGGTGGGCCGCGGCGGTCCAGAGGATTTGGCCGGTTTAACCGTTGGGATCGGGTCCTTAGGCGGTAGCATACGGTCCAGCAAGTATTGTTGCTGCCCTACGACGCGCCAGCTGTTAATATTATACGTACCCGGTTGGGGTACGCAGAGTCGAGCAACGAACGTGGTTTCAGCACCCGGCTCGAGCATTACGTCCTGGTCGGTCGCACCCACCCAGATGGCGGGCGGTACGGCCATCGAGGCCGGGGCGCGTGACGGCAAACCACGGCGGACGGGGGCTGCTGCGTGCAGTGTGAGCCGGCCTTCGATCCGGGCGCACCAGGTGGCGTTCCGGACGCTGATCCACACAGGCAGGAGTAACGGGCCCTGAGTAGTGAAAGTGTGAGTCCGTTGGGTCTCGTCACCGCTCGCTCCGGTTGCAATGAGAATCGCTGTCCCGTCTTCCCCCAGTTTGGTGGCATCCTTATCTTCTTCCTCGGTCAATACCACCAGAGTGACCTGTAGGAATGGTTTAGGGTGGGCCCGGTACCGAGGTGGGTCGGCCAGCTCGGAAACTAGGGCCCATTTTTCGCGCAGGGTCTCAGCGAACAGGATGTTACCAAATAGATGACTCGACAGCGGTTCTGACCGTTCGGGCGCTCGAGGTACCGTCGTCAGGGTAGCGTTAGGCGCCGCGTGCACGGAGCCGGTGGATGGGGTGGAAAACATCTGGGTGGGGGTCAACGGAGTCCGGGTGGTCTCTCCACCGCCCACGGCGGCTGGGTCGGGTAAAGGCGGCAATACGCCACGGAGGTAGTTGAGCGGCACCCCGAGGTTGATCCCAGTAATCGCGTGGTGACCACGGCGCACTGTAACGGAGTCGGCCGGCCCCGTTGTCTGTTCCCAGAAGAGAGCGATATCCAAGTCATGGCTTTCAAACGTGGTGAACAGCTCAGGGAATTGTACGGCAGACAAGGTCGCGTAGGTGGTGCGCAAGTGTTTACGCCGCCAGGCGACCCGCGCGTTGTACACAAAATCGCGCAGCGGGTCCTGATCGCAGCGGAGGCGCCGTGAACCGAAGCACACGTCGGTGGTGTATAAAGTGAGGGCCGGGGGTTTCGTCCAGCGGCGCGGCGTGCTGAGCACCAGCTGTCGGACAGCGTCGGCGGTAAATCGCTCGGCTCCATGGTCCAGGTGCACCGCCGGGCTATCAGGTTGGACATCATCACCCCCAAACTCCGCGGTAGCCTCCAGCCCAGCCACAGGCCGCACGTGGAAGGTCAGAAACACCGCCTGACGGGGCCCCAGCTCGGCAGGGTCTGCCATGCCGACGGGACGAGCTAGGGTGAAGTGTGGACTGACTGCCGTGACCTGCACGAGGCGGAACCGGGTATCCGGCTGGAGGTTCTCCACCTCGATGCCCAGAGACTGTTCGCGAGGCGATTCGGCATCGGGGCGCACGAACGCGTTGATTTTGAGCGATGGCTGGACCACGCAACCCAAACCCGCCTTAACGGTCCGTAACACAGGACTCCCGCTGGGCCCACCTGTGCCATAGCCAAGATGGACAGTGAAGGCGTGCTGGCCCACCCGGTCGCCGCGGACCCAAAGCGGGAGGCGGAGGGTCTCGCCTGGGGCCAGGGGGGCAATGGGTACCGACCGCCGGTGGTCCCACGGCGTGGTGTTGCCGGCCTGCGCGCCTACCAGATGGAGTTCGACCGTGGACCGGTCGGTAAGCTGATTGGCCACCGTAAAGTGGCCAACCGGCTCGGCGGAGGATCGAGGGTCGCCAGTGGACCCCTGTCCGGCTTCCTCACCGGCCGCACCCACGAGGCCGTCATACAGGTTCGCAGCCGGGTGGAGCAGGTCGCCAACAAAAAAGAATGAGGGGTGACTGAACCGGAATCGCAAGAGGTCGATTTGGATGGGCCCACGGTTGGTAAGCTCGATGGTCACGGGTTGGCATTCGCCCGATTGAAGTACCTCGGGAAACACATCAGGGAGCCGGACGACGGCTGCAGGGAGGTCCAGGACGGCGCGGAAGGTAAGGGCGGTATCTGGGGCGTAGGTGCGGTGGAGACGCTGTTCCTTGGTGAGGTTGAGCCGCGCGCCACGACGGTGGAGGGTACGGGAACAGGGCACAATGCCCATCAGGAGGTAGTGGAGACCCGTCACGCGGAAGGCCCCAGCCCGTTGTGGAACGACGGTCAGGGCCACTCGCACTTCGCTCCCGCCGGCCAGTTTGACTTCCTGGACGACGCCGGCTTCGTAGGTCAGCTCAGCCTCGGAATCCACCGGATCTTCGCCGTCCGGGGAATACATGCAAACAACGGCCACGTTCTGCAGGACCAGTTCCACAAGCAGTGGGTTACCTATCGTCAGTGTCACTGTCACGGGCTCCCCCACTGCGCAACGCCGTTCGCTGGCGCCGGGGCCATCCAGCACCTCCTTCCCGGTGACCCAGTCTAGCAGGGAGTCTTGTAGGGCAGCCTCACCGGGGGCCAGGGACACTCGGGCGGACCGGGCCGGCACGAGGGGGACTGCAAGGTCTGGGACTTGGACTCGGCTGTTCGCCGTGGCGAACGCGGACAGGTTCTGACCATACAGGTGAAGTAATTCGGCCAGGTACCGGGCCTGGATCTCTGGGGCCGTACGGAGCGACGCGGGCACCACTGCCACGGTGTCGGTCGGGGGCGGATCGTCAGTGGCGGGGTCGGCGCCGACGAGGGATATGACAGCGGTCTCGGCCAGCAGACGGAAGTAGTACTCTACGGCTGCCCGGTAGTTGTGGGCCTGGAGAGCCTGTTCGCCCAGGGCTTGGTAGACATGGTCCCGGGCGGCCGGCCACTGCGCTCGGGCGAACAAGGTAGCGGTGATGCGATAGTCGCGTGCCGCCAGGGTTGGGTATCGATCGCGGGCAAACTGGCGGGCGGCCAGGACAAAGTGCAAGGCAAACTTACGCGGGTGGGGCGGATTAGCCTTGAGGTGGCAGAGGGCGGCCTGCTCCAGTAGAAAGGCTCCGTCACCTACGGCCCCGCGGGCAAGGCCGGCCCGAGTCAGGGCGGCGGCGGCGTCGACGTACTGGTCGCGGGCGTGCAGTAGCTCATAGTAGAGAAGGGCGGACCGGCGCACGAAGCGTGGTAAGCGACAGCGTGCATAAAGGACAGCAGCCTCGTCGAAGTTGCCGTCATACTCGGCGCGGGTGGCCGCCGGAAGAGTTAATAGTTTACAAACCCCGATCATCTCCTGGGCCCCGGCCAGGTAGGCGGCCATCTTGTCGGCCGCGTAATCGCGCTTGGCGGTCTGGTATATGGAGAGGGCCAGCCGATAGTCGCCTAGCATGAAGGCGTAGTCGGCCAGCTTGCGGAGCTTTGCTTCGGCCGACTCGGCATGGTAAACGTAGGGACCCCCACCGGCGGCAGCGGCGGCGGCGTTGCCTGCGGAAATCAGGTGGGGCCGGTTCTGGTTGCCAAAGTATTTTCGACCCGCGGTAAATAGGCGACCCGTAATCCCGCGGCGGGCGTTGGCCACCTGTTCCGTAAGATCGCGGATGCAGCGCTGCATGTGCATCAGCACGTACCGATTGAGGAAAAGCTTGACAAACCCACGGAGGGCAGCCAGGTCGGCGGCGGCTAGCTGCTGGGGGGGTGTAATAGACAACGGTGGCGGTGAGGAGGCGGATGGCTGACCGCCTTCCGCCGCCGTCTGTGGTGGGTGGTTGGCGGGCAACGGGGCATATGCAATGTCGCCAAACACCCGCTGGTGCTGGGTCCAGAGGGCGGTACAGTTAACATCCTCGTGGGGACCCTGGCCGCCGAGCTCTGGGATAAGGTCGTGGTGCGTGCGGTGGGCGTTCAGTTTAAGTAGGTAGCAGGGCTGGCCGATGGTGCGGCGGGTGTGTTCAAATTTCACCTCGGTCTCAGCTAGGCTGATCTGGGCCTCGTCGTGCACCATGACGTGGAGTACCGGGAGGTCGGGCCCGGCCGCACTGCGGGTTCGGACGTCAATCGCGGTTGCAGAGCCATTAAGTGTGAAGTAGGCCTTGACGGGATCTGGGTGCGAAGACGCCACGACGTAGATGACGGCCACAGGGTGCGCGAAGGTTTCGTGTTCCATGACGCCCATCCCGGGCAGGGCGGTTCGACGGTAGTCGGCGTACCAAGGCGCCCAAACATCCACATCCGCCGCCGCCAGGTCGGTCCGTAGGTCGGCAGGCAATTCCGTCTCGCCCATGGCCGCCGCTACCCGGTCCATTATGGTCTCTAAAGGTGACGACTGCGTGACGAGGGCGTCGGGCACGTCGAGCCGGGGCCCTTCGTTGGGGTCGACAGGAGTTCGGGTAAAGGTGGCCGCGAAACGTACGTTGAGGGTTTCCAAAATGTAGGGCTGGCCCTGGCCATCTTGCAAGGGGCACTGGAGAGGGATGCCTGAGCCGAAGGGCTTCAGGAGGTCCGCAAAGCGATCGAGATGGTACAGCTGGCGCACGATGGTGTCGGCCTCAGGCGAGGACAGCACCAGGATGCGCGGGCAGAGTGCCTTGAGTACGTACTCCTGGCCGCGGGGCACAGGCTCGGCGGGATTGCCTGCAGACGGTCGAGCGGGCGAGCCGATGGGCTCGGCCGGAGGGACGGAGGCCATCGTGTCTACCCCGGTCAAGTTGGCGTAAGAAGGGGGAGGGGGTGGGTCTGGGGAGGCCGAAGATGCAGGCTGTATTGCGCAAGGCTGATGTGTCGCTAAAGAACCTCGCAAGGTTAGGGATGCGAGAGGGCAAGGGGCTGACGGTGGAGTCAAGGCCGAATCCTTCGTTCCCCGCCCTATTGATACTGAACGGCCCTGGTTTAACTATCCGGGGCCTGGGCTAGCTCCCCTTACTGCCCACAGTCCACACGGCCGGGGAGGCCATAGTGGGTGGAGGAAACCTTCGTTCATGGGAGCGGCCTGACCCCTCCCTAGCGGCAGTCAGTGCTACCGGGCAGGAACATGAACCCAGTCTAGGACCCTCTGTGTGCTGACCCTCACAGCAGCTGTCTCTGGGTTCAATGTTCCAAGCGATTAGGTCAGTGGGGTGTGAATCATGTCAGTACTGGGCCGTTGGAGACGAAGACCCTTTGCTGGGTACGTCACCATGCAACGCCGAGCAAATCGCCACTCCTTTTAAACCATTGCTTTTGCCCTTTTTGCCACCGCCTCCCATTACCACTCTTTCTGCAAGCAGCATTCTGTTTTTCACCTTTCGCAACCCACAATCACCGCACTTTCCTCTGATTTGCACAATGAACTCCACACGCCTGCTCAATGGGGTTCATTACACGGCCGTCGGCGCTCTCGTTGCCCTCACGGGTAAGTAACCCAGGCTTAACATTATAGGTGCAAATGGCCGTCCCCAGCCACCCATTGCGCCAGGAAACGCGGCCTGTTCACTACCGCAAGTGTAACCGTGCTATCGCGGATCCGGACTCCATTCACTAACATCTCAACCCTACCAACTCCACTTTTTACCCTTGGCTTGGGGATGACCACCCCACGTAGGCTGGGGCAGTTACCTTGGTGTCACAAATTTCCGGCGGATGATTGGTGAAGCCCGTGAATATGAACGGGTAGGTTATTAAGGCCGTCAGGCGGCGTACGTTACAGTCCGCACCTCCTTCCCCATGGGACTCTAGCTGACCCCCAACTAGGGTGACCAACACTAGCACTCACGCGCCTACTTCCCTTTCCGCAACAACTGGCCCCTATACCGGCATCGGCCCGATATTTACAGAAAGTCCGACTCGAGGAGGCATCTCTGCGGCCACCAAGCGGTGTTCCGTCAACCACGGCTGACGAACTCCGCAAGAAATAGGCCCGGGGCAATGCCTATTTTGGCAATCAGCATCGATCTTTGAAGCCTTAAAATAACATTTCGGTATCTCAGTTACCAATCCCGTCATACAGCGGGACGACGCTTTAAACGCCCAAGGAATTATAGTTCCAGAGTTACCACTGATTATTAAAGAGTATAATGATGGCCAAATAGTTAAAGATAGGATGCTTGCGAGGGACGTTGCCGATAACCTTTAGTTGGTGAGTAGGGCTCCCAGGGTCACGGCGGCCAGAGCCCAGCTTCCACCAACCGAGAGGGACTTTGCGTTGCTGGTATCCGTGAAGGGTTCATTACTACCGAGGCTGCTGGAGGATGAAGGAGCAGCGGACGTCGGCTTGGAGCTTGAGAGAGATGACGCGGTGCTACTCGCCCGGGACGACTGGGAAGACGAGACTGACCCCGCCGTTGAGCTGGAAATCATCTGAGTTGAGCTGATCGTAATACTCGAGATGGCGCTGCTGGACTTATAGTTCTGGGCGTCCTTAATGCAGTCAAAGAAGCACGTGTGCGGGCCCTGCATGTCGCTTCCTGGGGTCACATTAGCTAGACAGCGGGTGTTGCAGCTCTGGGCTGCTGTGGTAGAAACGTGGAGGCAATTTTGCGTGCAATCGGTACTGTTGGGGTAGTCACAGATCGCCGCGAAGTAACAGTGGAATTGCGCTGGAACCCCAATGAAATCCTGTGCCCCGCCACCGGCGGCCCGGACGCTGTGGCCGACTGTGACCAGCCCAAGACTCAGGACTATAATCCGCGTAGAATAGAAGAGCATGATGCCAAGGGGGTGACTAGGTGGGACTGGAAAGGTGTCTAGTAGGTACAAGTAGAATAGAGAAATGAGTTTGTGCTGAGATGGGGGTGCGATGGAAGAGCGCCGAAGGAAGCCCTAAATGGGGGAGGTCTAAAGTGTGTATCAAAGAGTCAGGGGGGGGGACACGGGCACAATTTAAATGGGGTTCGGTTCTTTGGCCCGGGTGACCAAAGCACGACGTCTCCTAAATCGAAGGTGAATCGGGAAGTGAGGCCGCCAATACAACAAGGCGGAAGGAAGCGTTCAAATGGCCAGCCTAAGCATAATGTTCTTTCATTCAGTTGACCGGGACCCCTTGATCAAGGTAAGTCTGAGCATCTATCCAAATATCGGAATACGAATGGTATATCCGCGGCCACTCTTTCCCTACCTTACCCGCAATCATCCGCTGTTGAGTAGAGGCCCGGAGTTTGAGATGACGACCAGTCAACTAGGTAAGGAAGCTGATCCTTTAGGATCATATGCCGGCGATCAATGAACTACATCACGCTGCCTCTGCTATTACCTACGCGTATTTTCTGGAATTAGTGGTGCAGACCAAGGGGCAGGGATATACCCCAATGCCCATTTTTGAGGGTATAATCTCTAACAGCTGTAGTCATAAATCTGGATGTTAAGCCACGTCAACCCCTCCGCTGCTAAGCCCTGGTGCTTTGCGCTACGAGCGATATTGCATGGTGCCGTATGCCCCCCCCCTGCGTACACTGCTTGGGATACCCGTGTCGATTTGCTCCTCGCCATACAGCGTTGGCCCCGTGTGCCGCATTATGGTGTGGGACGACAGCCGATAAATCAAATAGGCGGATACATATCGGTTTATAGATAGGACCGAAGTAGATATCAATGAGAGATTGTGCACCCGGGCTAGAAAGAACCTGGGATTTGATAAAAGGGGAAACGGTACGCTATCGGAAGTGCATTGGTATGTATGCACCCTCGGGGGATAAAAAGGATATTGATTGCTCCGGGCAATACGGCTGAAAAATGCAAAGACGCCTTGGAGCGTGCCCAGGGACTTGCCACGGCGCCAAGTCCCCTTTTCCTGCATTGGATAAAGGGCCTGCATGTCTGCTACTATAATGGAAGAAACCAAGGGAGGTGGAGAGGCTCTCATCCGAGGGCCCGGGGCACATCTACCTGTGCAACCATGGTGTCTTCGTACCTGCACTTACCTACCAGCTCCTCTGCCATTTGGCAGCGCTGGTGGTAAGGGAAGGCCGTGAGAGTAGGCAGGGCAGATCGCCGGGTCCGGTCGTTGAATAGAGGATATACGATATTTTGCATGCTTTCACGACCCAGGGTACGGTTCGAACCGGCCGCCGTGGCAGTCCGTATAATGCGAAACATGGCCGCAAGCAAGGGGCGTGGCAGACAGCTGGGCCGGGGCCGTTTACATTAAATTAGGCTAGCTTGGACCGACGTGTAGATTAATATCGAAAATTGTCATGTGGTATATTACTGCATCCAGGTGACTGGCATGAAGATTTTAGATGGGGTGCATATAATGCGAGCAGTCGATATGTAAATGGTTGTACATAGCCTCATTAGAGTCGGCCGGAGAGGCTCCACATGGTGAGCGCCAGGGCACCAGCTGGAACCGATAAATGATGGGCGCTGGAGGCTGTGGAGGCATCGATGGGGGCACCACTGTCATCCGCGGCGGTGGTCGGGGGGCTGACGGATGCAGGGCTCGTGATGGAGGTAGCGTTAACACTCTGGGCCACGGCAATACAGTCGACGAAGCATTTGAAGCCTTCTGACTGGATGAAATCCTGTGCAGAGTTCTGGGCGTCGTCATTATCTTTGTCATAGCACCTATCGTTGCAAGCAATGAAGTTACTGTAAGGAATACGCAAACAGTCCCTCACGCACTCTTGCTCATTCGCCGTCTGGCAAGCGTCACTGACCATGCATTTCATGCCATTAGGGAGAACGGACAAAAGCTCACTGTCGCTCTGAGTAGCAACCAAGATTACGACGCTGGCGAGGCCGAACAGAGACTGGCTGAACTTCATGCTGGGTGGCTGGAAGTGGGTAGAGGCCGAGACTTAATATTTAGAAGACAGGATAAAAAGGGATGAACATAATGCCGACCGCAAAGGCCGCAATTGCGCGCATTTAAGGTCGTCACTTTAATCTAGCAAGAATCCAGTTATTAAAAACAGAGAGACCCATACCATTGCGGCATTTTATTTTATTTTAGCTGGGTGGGCTACAGAGTATTCCACTCTCCTCCCTTCACCCACTTCACCACTAAGTCGAGTGTGCAGGTGGGAGCGGGCGAATGTCGAATGGTAAGGGGGCGAGGTGACACGCAAGGCTGATTAGTCAGAGATTGTCAAAAAAAAAAACGCCCTCTTTGAGGCTACTAAAGCTGAAGTTAAGGTGAGAACAGCCCGCAAGGGAGAACGAGATCGGCAGACTAGCGAAGGGAAATCTTCTCCATTGATTGCCGGGTAACAGATGAGCCAAAACAATAGTCGAAACCGCCAGAATCTAAGTGAAGGGCGGAGCTGGCCAGTTCACAAAAAGGCGTCGTTAAGAATCATTGGCGTTTACCGACTTAAAGGGTGCACGGTTGATCAAGTCCAAGTCCACCATGTCCGTCAGCCGTTTAACTGGCACGTTAGATAGGGTTGCAATGTAGTAGCCAAGTTATAGCCACGGATGGGTTATTAATGACAAGCTCAGTAGTACCGATGGTAGTACAAGTAAAGAGGTTAATATTGTGAAGTAGATAAGCAGATCAAATGGCCGGGTGTGGTATTAAGTAGAAGTGGGTGTCTTGTAAGCGTACACGCTACTTCGGTACGGTTCGAGTTATTCGGCCCGACCCAAAGCCAAACGAAGTAAGATTAAAGACGACCAGCGAAGCTCCACGCAGTGAAAGCAAAACCACAGGCGACACTGGCTAAGACCGAGGAACGCTGAGCACTGGCGGTGCTGAAGTCGTCAGGGGTACTGCTCGAATCGTCTGAATCGGTGGCCGAACTGGTCGCCTTGGACATTTTGACGGAGGTGGTGCTGGTGGTGGCCGATGTAGTCGGGTTTCTAACAGATGCGGAACTCGTGGTGGACGTAGAACTCTTCTGTTGGGCGTCAACCACGCAGTCCACGAAGCACTTGAATCCGGCCGCCCGATCTAAGCCCTCGCCGCCGTCGCCGCCGTTGGCGAGGTAGCAGCTGTTGTTGCAGTTTTCGAAAGTAGGGTAGGGGATACGTAGACAATCCTCCACGCATTTCTCACCATCGCCTGACGGGCAATCGTCGTTGGTTAGGCACTTCATGCTATCAGGCAGGGAGTCGAAGTCATCCGTTGAGTTTTGGGCGACCGTAAAGGCCGCAAGGCCAGTAAAGGCAACTAAAGCCAGGGGAACCTGCATGGTTGAGGAGAATACAGATTATGTATTGAAAGAACCGATGGAAGGTAGGAATAATAAATGGATGCCGGTGGGATGAGTGAAGGGTTGCCCCGCAAGCGCCGAGTCGACAACCTTTTAAGGGATCCCCCGGATGTCGATATTGAGAGGTGGCACAAGGGATACAGTTCCTTACACTGTGTGAATTGACTATGATCAGGGTGGAGTATACCCCATTCGTTTTTTATAACGATATTTCACCCAAGCCGATACGTCCATGGGGTGAAATCCGGTACAGGTGAAAATGTGAAGGTAGTCAAGTGACTGGGGAGCTACAGGGAGATCCTCATGGCTTAACCACTGGTAGTTAGTGAACGCTGGAGTCACCGAGGCAATCACATCGCCCGGCTGCGACGGGTTGGTATGTTGATCATGGGCAGGGGAGGCAGGTACTGAGGATTATGTAAGCCAGAGCGCCGATTAGGCAAAATATCTAAAAATACCTAAAAACGGACAATTGCCGAGCGAAGGGAGCTAGGTATAGTGATTAGGGAAGTACCACCGCCAACGCCACTCAGAACAAGGATTGGACTACGCACACGTGAATGGGTTGAAAGCCACAGCTTCTCGAAACATACCATTTAATGGAAATCGGCCGCATCTCGAAAAGCCAAGCAATAATAACCAGAGCTATGCTTTCGGAACTATATTAAATAGAGGCTGCTTCGGAAACTTAACTTGAGACCCCGAACAAAGAATTAAAAAAATAGTATTTAGAGACGGGTACCAAGGCTCCACGCGGTTAGAGCCAGACCGAAGGTCATACCGGTCAGAGCCGAGAACGGCGGGGTGCCGGAGGTGTCGGAATCGTCGGCGGCGCTGCTACTTTCGTCCGAGGAAGTAGCTGAACTAGCAGTTGCAGACACCTTGGTGGAAGTTGACGCGGAGCTCGTGGCGGAGGCAGACTTTACCTGCTGGGCCTTAACCACGCAGTCGACGAAGCACTGGAACCCGGCCGATTGACTTAGACCCTCGCTGCCATTGCCACTGCCGCCGTTTTCAGCGTAACAGTCCTTGTCACAGGCAGCGTAACTGTCGAAGGAAATGCCCAGGCAATCCTCCACACACTGTTGGCGACTAGACGATGGACAAGAGTTGTTGGTAAGGCACTTCATACTATCCGGGAAAGCATCGGAATTAGAGGGTGAGTCTTGCGCGACTGTAGAAGCCACGAAGCCAGCCACAGCGAGGAAAGCGATGCGAAACTGCATAATTCTAAGGGGTGCCGAAAGTGAGAAAAGACGGTGAGCAGTAAATATGGAGACCCTAACGATAAGTACAAGTAGGAGACAGGAGTGGATGGCATAGGGGCAGTATTTAATAAATAGCCGAAACCTTGGCGCAAGTAACTAGTGATCATTGAGGTAAAACGCCTACGTTGGGGAGCGGGGATATAGTGATATTATCGTGTGATAGGGAGCGGGTTGCACGGTAGGCCAATTCGCCATGTTTGAAGTAGACTCCCACGATGCTGCACTCGCTGGCTACTTCGCCCAGTCAAAATTAATGAATGACGCTGAACTACCAATTGCACCTACCAGATGTGTCTACGGCTTTGTTAACTGGTTTGGCTTGTATTCGCGCCAATCATTGCAATCCACCTCTCAAAGGAGGCCTTATCATGCTCGCCGGTGGTTACAGTCAGTTGGGCGCTACGGTCGACCAAAATATGGACGGCACGGGATGCCCACTTTATAAGCCGGGCCAGTTATTCATACTAGAGCCGATGGACAACAGTCCTCTGGGCCAATTACCTCCCGCGCAGGACGGCCTGGCCTGGATTGCCATGGGAGCTTGGTACCAGCCGCTCTACCTGTCACGTCCGTTGAATGTCACACTCCTCTGCAGTGCGTGCAATAACATCGCAATCGCATCCGACGGATTCCTGGGCGGCTCAGTCGGTGGTGATAGGCATCGTACCACACCCAAGTCAAACCTCCTATAAGCCAACCATACCTATTCTCGGTTAGTTTCCTCTACACGCCCCTCTTATCTTTTATTATATACTAGCTTTCCAACAGCACTGCTATACGCTTCCACGGGTGGCGTGCTCCACCGACTTAGTTGTACTATCTACAAACAAGTGGGCTCAAACTGTAGCAAGTAGAAATCAGTAGGCATTAATGAGGAAGGGAAACCCCGTCGGAATGGTGAGTGCTACGCACTGTGGAGCAATTCAAGGAGAAAAATGACAAACTGATGTGGGATCTTGGGGGGAGGCCCTTGGGTTGGCATAGGCTAGCTAGCTTCCTCAAATATGAGTTGGTTGGTTGCCGCTGGGGAAGGGGACGCGCAGTCACGTACCTATGGTTGCAGGGAACATACACCCATAGATGGTAACTAAAACACATTCATCTCGGGAGTAGATATGGTGGTCTATGGACACCACATTAATTATAGCGCATCATTTCCCCAGCTGCTACCACTCATTTCTATGGCTGTGACACTTTACTGTGTTAGCTACCCTACTAATTCAATCATAATCCCCGCATTTAACGCACGTAACTCTCTTTTGATTGATGAGGGCTTACCTTGCTAACCTACCTAGTCGCTGACATTGGAAGGTTAAGGGCTAATCCTAGTCGCTGACATTGGAAGGTTAAGGGCTAATTTTTGCAAGAGGGTTGTAGGAAAGGAATTACGTTACATAAATAATTGAGTAATAGTCATTGTGGTAGAAAAAAAGCACCTCCAGGTAACCACCCCGTCATCATCGCATTAAACCCACACCCTCAACATACTTATCTTAACGGTCGAATCGCAAGCCACTGGGTTAATTTCCACCACTAACTCTGCCAAGCCTTACTTGTCTTCCTTATCTTGCATCAGGCCATGCTATCCATTAGCCATTCCGGCCGTTATTCATCATGTTTACCTTTTCCTAGCTGGCGACGAGACAAATACTAGCCGCCTTTCCACCTTATACAATGCTAACTATGACTCATGTTGAAGTCTTGCCGGTAATATAAGCCTACGAAAATAACACCTTAATTAAGATTATCGTTGTCTTCTATCCTTAGTTTATAAAACCGATCACCCCTGGCTCCTACCTACCACATTAGACACATACTACAGTAAATATCACACTCCGCATATGTGCTGTGGGGATGGTATGGCGGATTCCTTGGCAAAAGTAGAGTTTGGATTGAAGTGGTAGTTAAGAAGGATGAAAAAAATACAGATCTTGCAATAAAGATGAACAAAACGACAGCTGCAGGATTTGAACCTGCGCGGGAAGATCCCATATGATTTCTAGTCATACCCATTAACCACTCTGGCAAGCTGTCTCTCATGATCTTGTGTAGCCCAGATAATTATTTGTGCTCCTGAATATTCCTGAGGGTCGATTCTATTACATAAGGTCAATGATACCAAATGGAGTCGACGACAAGGACCAGGATTAAAGACTGAGGCCTTGGGAAAGGCAACATTTCAATTATGCACCTCCGGCAGATTTCCCACCAGCTGATGGTCTAAATGTCTCATGACCTAAGCGACTTATTTTTCTACAACTTTTCGATTTATTATGTTTCATATCCTGGAGGGCCAATAGGTGAAGCGGCAAACTATGGAGTAGCCAGCAGGGCCACAACCTCTTGGAGATTCAGAATAATTATTTATAGCCCGAGCTCCAGCACTTCTGAGCTCGGGGAGTGTTTTCCCAACCCTGCCTTGGGGTACTATTATTTATTAAATCTGCTATCACGAACTACGCTACACATCTGTGTGGAGCCAGGCACAGCTTCTACCATTGAGGAGCTGTAATAGGCCGCGCCTATACAACTGTTAAAAGAAAAGAAAGGAAAGAGACCGGGCAACCTTGGGGAGAGGCCCGGAAGAGATGGAGGACTAGCCAGGTCCTCCACCAATTAGCGTAGATCATCTATTATAGTTATAGTATATAAGCCAGGCCCAAGTATGCAACACAGGGCCCGGCAGCTTATTCCCCAGTTTCTATCCCATAGCGCCATCCATTGGCACTATTTTGCTAGCAAAGTCTATTACCAATATTCCCTTAAGCTTGCTTGTTGGTAAACATTCATAGATTTTATTTGAGGTTTTCTCTGTCAATAGTTAACCTACCAAACTTTGCATTACAGGTTTGGACAGCACTGGTCCCACTGCATATTCCTGAATTCTCCACTTTGACCTGGAGGTTCTTTCAAAGGCGGGACTGGCATCCAGATACCGGTCTGCTTTACAGATTTGTGGTGCCAATGCCCACTTTGCCTCTTGAAGGCATCTAATGGGTACACCAATATTGGGAAAGCGTAAACAACCACTAACCCCTTGTGGGGGGGGAGAGCCAAGAGCAAGGTTTAAGGTTATATGCAGCATGGAAGGGGATGTAGGTCCTTCCCCTGCTCACAAGTATAAAAGCAACCCACGCGGTTAGGCAAGGGCTCCCCAGCTATTTTTCACTTTTTGATATTTTCAGTACAAACTTTATTTATTCTATTTTTTATTGCTAGTAGTTGGACACTGCAATGGTCCCATACTATTTATGTCAAACAGTTTTAGTAAACAGTCCCACCTTTTGCCATTTTCCCTTGACTTGCCATTGGGCACAGACTGTTGTTGCATAAGGCCCAACCAAAGACCACCGTCTAGAGCCTAGCACCACAGATTTGTGGAGCCCTCACTCTGTTAGGTCTCTTGAAGATTCTTTACCACTTGATATACCCGCCAGTATGTCTTGTTTTGGTATAATAGCCTTGCCACTTGTGGGAATGGCATCTGCTAGGTATCCACCACTACCCACCCATGTATAGAGGGTCTCCTGTATAGCATGGGATATTCCACTGTAGGGTATGGGAAATCCTGCATAGGTTTCCTCACTAGTTACCCTTAGCCTACCCTGGCAGTAACATTTTAGGTTACATTGCCCTTGGTCATATGGTCATGAGTCCGACCTCCTAGAGACATCTAGATGGTTGTCCTATTGTTCTTGAGGTCATGTCCTTGAGAGACCATTGTTCTGTCCCAGCAGCCTTTGTCTTGCCACCTGGGATTAAGTGGTAGTAATTGCAGGCCTTATCAATGCCATTATCATTTGGGTATTAGCCTTATCATATATATACCCTGAGCATCTGCTCTTCTATGTTCTGGGAGTGTTTCCCCTGCCTTGCCTCCAGGCAACCCTTTTGAGTTTCCCTTGGTTTCATTTGTACTTTCTTGCCCCAAGTATGTCTACCTTTAATGAAGCTCATCCCCCCACCTATTAAGATTGTGATTAAGCTACTGGGATATCTGACCTTAGGGTCTAATATCTAGGTAGCCTTCACAATTTTGTAGAGTCCAGATGAACTTAGGACTCCTGAAGATTCCTGGTGGGGTAGGGTATGGGAGGAGATTATCCCAACTGCCATAGGTCGCCTACAATGCTAGGGAAAGGACAAGGAATTGTATGATAAATCATGGGAAATCACCAGGACGCATTCCATACAGTCCAGCTACATCCCCACCAATGGGAACCCTGGTTTTCCCATGACTTTGGTTCCATAACATTTTGATTTTATAAATTTCATATCATGAGTTGCAAACATTATTCACCACCCAAGAGTAATGGACACAGCAAAATCCAACTGGTTTTAGAACTATCTTATTTTATCTATTTAAGGGCCAAGCATCTGCACACTATAGCTTGGGGAGTGTTTTCCCTACACTGCCTTGGGGTACCCCATTCTACATTAAAACTGGTATATATCTTTAGTCTTCACATGACTGTGGAACCCTCACTTTGTTAGGTCTCCTGATGGTTATTATACCAAAACAAGACATACTGGCAGGCATATCAAGTGGTAAAAACCTTCAGGAGACCTAACAGAGTGAGGGCTCCACAGTGTTGTGCCTTGTTAATTAATGTGGTCAAATTCGATTGTTAAAGGGTATATAAAAGACATGGTTTTTCAGGGAAAAAGGTGTCAATTTATTACTAGGCGCGACAGGAACAATATATATACTAAAAAATAGACTACTGTTGGATGGTGGAGCCTACTGCCAATGGGGTTGTTGTCATATTACCACCATTGGCAGGAGCTAGCGCAAACAAGCTAATAGAATACCCTTCTGGTGGCCACGTCCGGTGGCCACCAGAGCTAACAAAACATCCGAAACAAATGAACCAAGCTCAGGTACCCAGCTAATAGCCTAATAGCCCTGGTGTACAACACTGTGGTGCTCAGCCCTAGGCGGAGGTCTTTGGTTAGGCCGTATGCAATGATGGTCTGGGCCCAACGGCAAATCTAGAAGAATATGTCACCAGACGGAATTGTTTATGTGAGCATCAAAAGTAAATAGTATGGGATGGGTACGGTGTGGTTATTGATACGAGAAATAAAATAAAATAGTTTTACCAAATGAATCTCAGAAAAATAGAAAAATTAGCTGGCAAGCCCTTGCCTAACTGCGCGGGCTCGCTTTTATACTTGTGCGCGGGGAAGAATCTGCATCCCCCTGCATAAGGTGTGTAACCTTAAAACTTTGATCCTAGCTTTCCCCCTAGAAGGGTTGGCTAGTGTTTACGTTTTCCCCGTGCTGACGTGCCCGTCAGATACCTTCAAGAGGCAAAGCGGGTGTCGGCACCACACTGCCATGGGCGGCCTTAGCTCAGTTGGGAGAGCGTTAGACTGAAGATCTAAAGGTCTCGTGTTCGATCCACGAAGGGCGCAACTTAATTTTTTTCTATTGTTCTAAATTTGATCAAAGAGTGTGGGAACTGGTACAGATTTTGCATGTAATGCACAGGTTCAGTGAAGTACAATGTGGTTGATTTGATGTCTGGGGCTAGTTATTTTTATAGATGTCCCATAGCTTTCATTTCAGCTGCTATATTAATGTGTGGTAGGTAGGGAATAGAGGTGACTTGTATAGCCATTATAATATATAATGACAATGATAACTTTATTGAGGTGTCCTGTTGTTGACTTATATAGCTGGCAGATCTTACTGGTGTTGCATTTAAGGCCTTACCCTTTGTGTAGACATTTGAAGTTGTGTAATGGTAGAGTAGATAGAACTTGCTTGATGTAGTAAGGTAAGATATCATTAATGAGTAGAAATATTGGTGAATAATGGTACAGTTTAGCCAGTATTAGTAAAGGCAGGCGTGAATTGGTGATTGAACCCACACTGGTTAGGTGACTTAGTCAGTGGCAATAGTATGAAGTGTGAGGTGACTAGTTGTGACAGCTGTAACCAAGGCTGCATATCTGATGAGCCAGTATGCAGCCTCCTCTAGCCACCATCCACCAATGGTAGACAAGCTTTCCATGCAACTACCAGAGGTATTCACTCAGCCATGAACCTTGCCACTTAGCATCCTATATTAACTCAGGCCTTTTCCTGCCTCCATGATTCCTTTTCTTTTTTGTCTTCTACTTGGTGTATTGCTTGACAATGTGTAGCACTTGCCACCTATTAGTGACCCCTCTAAATGTAACTAATAAACCCTACCCTCCTGTTTATCTACCCAGCTGGTGCCAAGCCTATTTCTGGGCATTACACTGGTGTTGCCGCTAGTGGCTTTTAGGCTGCCACTGTATAATGTATACAAGCTACAAAAACCTTGGTCAATTTCTAAGTCAAATGACATATATGCAATAAAATTACCATCATTCCATACCACTTGGCAAGCTCTTTCTACCCAGCTTTCATTGCAGGCTCCAAAGTCGTTTGGCTGGAGCTTGGCTAGCTCTAATTTTCAGGTGTCCACAATTTGCCTCCAGTGTGCTGAACTTCTTTCCCCTTCACTGCCGTTTGATATCCCTGAACAGTCAGAAGTTGCAGGGGGCCAGGTCAGAAAAATTGTGTGAGGGGCTGGCAAAAGTTTGAGTTTAGAGGCGGAAATGTAGGCCTGGGTAGCCTTAGCGCAATGTGGTGGTGCATTATCATGGTGAAGCCGAAGGGTATGACGGCCAAGACTTTCATGTGCCTTCACCCAGGACTGGACTATGGGCTACAGCCCGTACTCTACATAGAGTTTGGTGGAGACCTTGACACCAGGGGGGCTTGACACTCAGGTGTAATAGGCCACGCCTTGTGAAAAACAATGGTCAGCATCACCTTGGGTGTGGCATGGCCTCAGTGGGTCTCAGTTGGGATTGGGCCACCTTTAGGACACCACCTCTGGCAACTAGAGCCAGCAGGGGGGATTACAAAGGTACACCCAAATCTCATTGCCTGTGACAATTGAGTCCAGCAGGTAGTCACTGGCCCCATTGATTATTCTCCAGGAACTCAGTGGTAAAATGTACCCGCTTGTGGCGCTGATTTTTGGTGAGGTTGTGGGGGATCCAGTAATTTAAATAGCTATGTAGTCCCAGGTCCCTGTGAAGGACATTGCACATGGTACTAGGGGAAGTGTGGCAGGCCTGGGCCAGCTGCTCAGCAGTAAGTCAAGGGTCTTCCCCCAGCCGCCTCAGGATCACATCCCCATAATATCCACCAATGTCATCTGATGGGCGGCCAGAACAAAGGGCGGCTTCAAAAGAGTGGTGACCTGTGCAAAAGCAAATCAGCCACCTGTTGATGGTGGAGTGGCTAGGGACAGCCGGGCCCAGCTTGGAAATCAAAATATTAATAATATCATCTGCCTTGCGGCCCTCCAGATAGTAATTATAAATAAGGACCCATACATCATGCCTGGTTCATTTGGGTGGAGCAGGAGAGGGGGTTTGAAAAGTAGACATGATGGATGGTTAAAAAAAAGCAAGACGTGAAGTGAAAAAATGGTTCAATCCTGGAGTGGTTTATACCAGTTGTTTTGTCATTGTTAACTCTCTTAGGTTTTATCTAAGCCACTGCAATCTGAGACCGCCAGCTTAAAATTACATAAAGATTTTGTGACACCTGTAAGATTAGCATTAATAGATGATGTTGTGGGGATGATTTAGTGGCAGGTCTGATACCAAGAGGGGAATTAATTGGAATGGAATTGTGAACAATACACATGTTGTAAGATGCCCATTTTTGAGGTGGTGGTTTAATTGACCTATTAGTCTGTTTGCCTGCTAGGCATGTGCTATTATCTGCTGCCAAGAATCTGGACAGGTGCCATGAGCCACTATTGTAGGCTGTGAGGCATAGGGTGGTCATTGGTGGATGTAAAGGTAATGAGGGGTGAGGTGTGGTATAGAGAAGGGGTGAGGACTACAGGATAGGAGAGTAGAAGGTGGTTTGCAAGGTGGCTGGTATGTCTGAATGAAACAGTCAGGTAGTGTGGGTGTTTTTATAATACACTAGATTTAGATTGGATATGAGTGAGTTTAGTTACTGGTACTTATAGATGTTATATTCAAGTCTATGAGTAGTATGGCAGGCCATTGGATTCCAGGGTAGACTATAATAAGTGACTTGATATCTACATATGAGTCATAGAATGGCCCATAAAGCCCAATTAACTGATTGATCTCTTGTGGGTTGCTCTTGTCCTAGTTTTTCACCACATCACTGGTTAGTTTTCTGGATTTGTTTTGGCCTTGTATCCATGGATGGTTGTTGACTGGGGATCTTCCTGCACCCTACTTTTTAACTTACTCCCACCCCCTAGCCCACTGGTCCATTTGAGGTCCACAGCAGCCTAGACTACTGACAGTCACCTGGTAGCACCTGTGCACCACCTGTATTGGTGCCCCCCCCTAGGTCATTTAAGAAAGAAGGTATTAGTGTGGTGATTGGGAACCACCACATTTGATTTTCCCAAGGTTAAGTCCAAGTCTACTATTTCAGAACCATAAATTCTGTGATAGTAGAATAGCCTTTAGGTTATGGTATTAGACTTGGGCCTAATATCAGCACACCAGGTGCCTAGCTGTCAGCATCATAAAACCTGCATGTAACACCAACTTGTGCATGCCTCCGGATGGCCAGCTGGGGGTGTTGAGTTGGGTTGTGTGGCAATCACTTCAGCCTGCCATAGCCCAGTGATCATTACAACCTTTATATTACCCATGGACTATTGTATCCATGAATCAGGTTGCAGACATCCAAAGGCCAAGGCTCCAGGAAACAACTAGGAGTCTGGTAAGCCACATCATCACATCACAAGAGGTGCTTCCATCCCCCACGCCCAGCCCTTGGGCATCCTGTATGACCCATGGTTACTCACCAAGTCCCCATGACTCCAGCCAGCAGACCAGCTAATATCAACTACCTGCCAATGACCAGCACATCCCTAGGCTATACCATGCCATCTACTTAACCATTTCAACACCTCCTATTCTTAAGCTTGCTTTTGACTACAATAAACTAAGTATTAGGGCTCTACCTGCTGCACTAGTGCTGGGGCCCCATTCTGACAGGTTTAGCCATGATTATATGGCTGCAGTATCTTTTGGGTCATTGGTTAGGGAGGAATATTAGTGTTGAGAATGTAACAACTAGACTGGAGCCCTCATAGTTGGCCAGTCCAAAATGACAACCTGTTGCTAGTTGTAATGATCAAGCCTTTAGTTCTTTGATGGGGAACTTTATTCTCAATGAGGGAAAGAAGAAAGTAAGAGAAGATAGAGCTGATGATGATCCAAAGGAGGGAAGGAAAGGGGGATATACATATGAAAAAAGGAGAGGTGGAAAATGGTAGGAGAGCAATGGGAGAAAAAAGGAGTAGAACAATATAGAACTTGCTTAATAATGGAATGTAGCCAATAAGGATGGCCATTTCAAATCCTTTCATCTTTGTGCCTGCTTGAAGAAGATGGGAAAAATGGAGATGAGTCATACCAAGACTCAAAGGAACCTCAGAGAACAATAAACAGGTCTGGGTAACCATCTAAGCACCAATAAGACATCAGGATGGGTGAGCAAGGGAGAGGGAGAGGGAGAGGGAATGGGAAAGGGAAAGAGAGAGAGAGAGATTAGGAGGAGGAGGAGAGGGAAATGTGGTGAATTCACCACACTAGTGAACCAGTGCCTTATTTCATTCTAGAGCTCTCTTGAGGTGGTTAACAGTGCCACTAGCTACACTCAGAAATGTAAACTTTTATATTGGCCCACCATCCTTACCTATGATTGTCTTCAGTACTCCCCTTTCCACCCATGCCATCTTCTCATGTACTGTTAACCCAGTTACCTTTTGGCTGCTTACTCTGCCTTGCACTTACAATGCCTTTTTTTGGCTTACCTTTTCTACCAGTGAACTGATTCAAACCTAATTAAGTCTCCAGCTAATCCCAACTCCATCAATCTCATGTCAATATCTTGGTTATCAGCCTATAAATATAAAGAGATATTGCACAGCAAAACCAAGTACAGCAGTTGAAAATGGCCATTTGGCAGTCCTCTTAATCTGCACAGACTCTTGAGGCCTCTATAGTGAGGTAGTATTAACTAATCTAGGTCATGGTTTAACCTTGGTGTAGCAAGTACTACCCCCCTCCTCCCTTGCAAGTTAGCCTGGAGTTCTGAGTTTACCCCAGCTCAGGCCAACAACACACATGCATCAACCTTAACCCACAGTGCCACCCAACTCAGAGGGGCATACTAGCCAATGGAAGTGGTGTACTTGGAACCACCACAGCCACCCAATTCCTGCATCTCACCTGCCATGCCCTCATCAGGCACTCTTCTGGCCCAGTAGCTAAGTTTACAGCTAACTAACAACCATTCTCTAGTTTCCTCTCCTTCTTCACACATTGGACATCTGCCCTGTAATGTGCCATCCCTTGGTTATGACTCACATGAAGCTATAAAAACCCATTTCATGTTCTGCCCTTATACCTACCTCACATTAAGCTACAACCTCCTGCACATATCCCATAGGTACCAGTAAGGAAGCCCATCCAAACTCAATAACCATCTCCACAACATTCTATCATTTTAATAATACATAGTTCAATTAACCCCAGCACCTGAGTATCTCACCTCCCAATAACAATCAAATACATGGTGGCTTAAATGGACCATTCCAAATAATAATACTGTTAGTATCCAAATGCCAACACTCTGCAGAACCCTGCAAGCCACCACAATGCCACACAGGAAAAAGCACCACCACACCAACACCTACAATTGGCCAGGGTAACACACCCAGAGCCTTCACGACTAACTATTGAGACCCCAGCAAAGAACCAATTGCCACACACTGCTAATGTTTATATAAGCCCATCAACCTAACTAGTAATATTCTTTATCTTACACTTTCTTTAACTTGCTTACACTGCTTTAAACTGCCCCTCAGGGTCTCACTTACCACAAATGCAAAGTTCATTGTCTAAGAAACCAGCTATGTGCCAGTCTAGGTGCAATAGCTAATTGGGGTGGCTGGAAGGCTGAGAGTGGTTGGCCAATCAGAGGCCTTAGCTTCGCACTTCTGCAAGATTAAAATCATAACCGCCCCATGCCTTTCAGTTGCGGCCACATGACGTTGTAAGCACCGTATCCCGTTAGATCTGCGCAGTTAAGCATCGTTCAGCCGATTTAGTACTAAGGTGGGTGACCACTTGGGAATAGTTGGTGCCGCAACTTTTTTTTCATTTTCTCACCAACCATACCAACTGTTGGGTGCAACCAGTGCAGATCTACATACCGTGGAGTGGGTTGGTGGTAGGCGCGAGCATGATTGCAAAGCCTAACCAGCTAATGTGTAGCAGTTTTGCTCTTTACTAGTACCACCTTGATGCCTTTATACATGGCAAAAGGCCTGCAACTTAACCTTGTTGGTATTGTGCTGGTGTGTAGAGAATGAGAATCATTGGTAAGCTTGGGGAGATGCTGCCCAAGGTGAAGAATGGCCTAGGTGGCTGTGCTATGATGTAGAAGTTAGGTTGTGGAACTGGCTATTGTTATAGCTGAGTGCATTAGGGGCAGTGTGAAGGTATGGTGAGGTCATTGGTGGTTGCTGCCTTGTGCATTGTGAGATGAGGTCATTTTTTTGATGACTGCAAAGCTCTTGCTAATTACAAGCTTGCTGGCTAAGCTGGTAGTATTTTTTGGGCAACCTCTTAGTTGAGGGTAATGGCCAGTGGCCCTTGTAGGTAAAACAATCAACTATCCTAGAGTGGCATTACCATAGGGCATTGGAGGTCATGGTAAATTGTGGCATCAGCTGATGGGGAAGCTTCTGCTGATGTAGAATCAAAACGCCGTTTTTCTTATGACTTCAGGCCTTTACCCTGGTCCTAGTAGGTGACCTGGTTGCACCTTGATAACCTTATCTAGTACTCTACTAACTTGGGAACCTTCAGAAGCCTAAATACCTATCTGGGCACCACAATGCTATGGCCTGTCGTTAACTGCCACAGGTAGCTTTTCCAGGTCCACCCACTGCATATGACAATGGGTGCAAATCACATCCAATTTAGCCCATCAGGTGGAATTTACCAGTTAGCCTATTCTTTGCAGCATCATTAGTAGTTTAATATTTATATTGTATTATTCCTGTCACTAATATCATATCAGGATTATTTTGATACTAATGGGACCAGTTTGGGCACACCAAGTAAGACAGCTTTTTCCCAACCATTCATCTTACCATTTGGACCTTTTAAATTTTTAATATCCATAAGCTTTTGCATCATTAATAGGGATTGGTACTATCATGCACAATAACTAAATGGGGTGAGGGTGCCTCCCTCAGTGCCTTCTACAGCTCCTTACCAACATACTAATGATGCTTGCAGCAAACCAATTATCTGCCAGGCTCATTAAGCAGTGGGTTTAGGCTGTAGGTACAGTCTAAAACCGTGATCCAGCACAAACCCAATTGCACTTTGTAATGGTGTCCTCCTATTGTATATTATCAACTTACTCTTGTACTAGTGTCCTTATAAATAAGCCACCCATTAGTAGTAATAAGCACTAACATGAAACCCCACTGTCAGCATCTAATAGCCAATGACTGCAGAACCCTGCATGTCATGTTGGTGCCTTGGAGTAACAGCCACTTCAACAACTGGCCAGATCAGGTGACTCCCAAAGACTCACTTACTACTTATAACTCATCACCAAAATCCACCAAACCTAAATTCAACTCCAAAAAAGTCTCCTGGCTAAATAGGCCAATGACTTAACCTAATTTTAGCTATTTTGTAACTCTCTTCAAATAAAGTGGCCCTTGAGATCTCAACCAACCAAACCACAATTCATTGAAAATATATCAATCACAACCTTCTTGCTCGATTTAACCTAGTAAAAAGAAGTACAAAATGTGAAACATAGTTAGTTAGGCCAGTTGATTAATAAAAGGTACCCCAGGGCAGGATTGGTAGAAAAACACTCCCCAAGCTCAGTAGTGCTAGAGCTTGGGCTATAAATAATAATTCTGAATCCCCAAGAGGTTGTGGCTTGACTGGCTACTTCATAGTTTGCCATTTTGCCTATTAGTCCTCCAAGGATATGAAACATAATAAATCAAAAAGTTGTAGAACAATAGATTGCTTAGGTCATGGGACATAAGACCGTCAGCTGATGGAAAACCTGCAGAGGTTGCATAATTGAAAAGTTGTCCTTCCCAAGGCCTCAGTCCTTTACTCTGTTCTTTGCAGTAAGTCAGGTTAAGTCAGACTGCCTCTTCCTACCATTCTAGCATACCAGAAATTTTAAGGAGGTAAAAATGCCATCTCAGCTGCAAAATATGTGGTGCTAGGCTCTGGGCGGCGGACTTCAGTTGGGCCATACACAATGATGATCTGTGCCCAATGGCATGTCAAAAAGGAAAAATGGCGCAAGGCGGTTTGTTTACTAGAGCTGTTAATGTAAATAGTATGGGACCGGTATGGCGTCCGGCTACTATCAGAATCAACATCAAAAATAGAATACAATAGCTTGTACTGGAATTGAACTGGAAAAATAACTGGCAAGCCCTTGTCTAATTGTGCGGGCTTGCTTTTATACTCGTTAGCGGGGGATAGGATCTACATCCCCCTGCATGTCGCGCGTAACCTAAAACCTTGTTCTTGGCTTTCCCCCTCACAAGGGGTTGGCAATTGTTTACGCTTTCCCCATATTGGCGTGCCCGTTAGATATCTTCAACATTCTAAGCGGGTGCCGGCACCTCAAGTTGTAAAGCGGGCCAATATCTGGAAGTCGGTCCCGCGCTCAAAAGAACCTCCGAGACAAAGTGGAGAATTCAGGAATA